>JZKD02S2377239.1:156492-187169 GCA_000966675.3 Picea glauca
TTAAAGGTCAATCTGAGGGAACACGTGTTGACACAACTCCCAGGAGACAGTTGGTATTTAAAGGTCACTTCAAACCTCCAGAGCGGGAGGCAGTTAGAGCCAAAGTATGAAGGATATAGTTTGGAAACAGAAGGATTGTTAAGATATCGAGGAAGGATGTACATCCCTAAGAATGGGGATATTCGAAGCATCATACTGAAGGAAGCCCATAGATCACTTTATTGTGCGCATCTGGGTGTGAAGAAGATGTACGCAGATATGAGGAAACTCTTCTTCTGGGTGGGCATGAAGTGTGATGTAGTCCATTTCGTCGCCAAATGCCTAGAGTGTCAATAGGTGAAAGCCAACCACCATCACCCAGCAGGCCTTCTACAACCACATGATGTTCCTATGACCAAATGGGAAGTCATCTCTATGGATTTTGTTGTAGGGTTACCGCTCACATCCCATAGACACAATTCCATTCTTGTGATAGTGGATAAGTTAACCAGGAGTGCTCATTTTATTCCAGTTAGAGACACTTACGATGTCACTAATGTGGCACGTGTGTTTGTAAGAAAGGTTATCCATTTGCACGGGATACCTAAGAAGATCATTTCAGATAGGGACTCCAGGTTCACTTCTAGGTTTTGGACAAGTTTATAGTCAGCGTTGGGAACTCAGTTGAACTTAAGCACAACTTATCATCCTGAAACAGATGGGCAGACTGAGAGAGTAAATCAAGTCATGGAAGACATGCTTAGTATGTATGTAATGGATAATCAGACCTAGTGGGAGAAGTACCTACCTTTGGTAGAGTTTGCCTACGTTATCATAGTTCCATTGGAATTCCACCCTACGAAGATTTGTACGGGAGGCCATGCAGAATTCCATTGAGTTGGGATAGACTAGAAAACCGAGTAACATTTGGGCCAGAATTGATTCAAGAAATGGAAGAACAGGTGATTCAGATTAGGAAGAGATTAAAGGAAGCACATGATAGGCAGAAAAGCTATGCAGATGCACACAGGGCCGACCGAAATTATGAAGTGGGAGACCAGGTTTTCATTCGTATCGGGCCTAATAAGAGTACCATACGGTTCGGAAAGGGGACAAAATTGTCACCTTGGTTTATAGGACCATTCAGGATCCAATAGAAAAATGGACCCGTTGCCTATCGTCTCGTACTGCCACCCCACTTGCATAAAACTCATAATGTATTTCATGTATCTATTTTATGTCATTATGTTGCTGATGAATCCCATAAACTAAATTGGAAGGAATTGTAGGTATTGGACGTGGGAACCCTCATGGTAGAACCATTATGCATATTGGACCATAGAGTCCGACAGCTCAGGAACCGTCTAGTATACCAAGTTAAGGTCCAGTGGGACAAGTATAGTCCAGGATCTGCTACTTGGGAAGATGCTGAGACACTACGGAGAGATTATCCCTCACTATTTTGACCACCTCGAGAACATGTTTCTCGAAGGTGGGGTGTATGTAACAACACCTTTTGACTTAGACAGCCAGGACTACCTAAGGACTATATACTTTATTTTCTAGTCACAGTGAAACTATTAAGTGATCCACTTAAACTTTAAAATTTATGAACTTTTATGAATGTTTAAATGTTATTGATGATGATGTATATGATGCGATCTACTACATGCATGTAAATTTTATGAATGTTTAAATGTTATCGATGATGATGTATATGATGTGACACATTGTGAGAATGAATAAATTAATGAATGTTTAAATGCTATTAGGATGATGTGGATATTATGCAATCTAGTTTGAGTAAATGATAATTTTGTGAATAGGTGTCGAAATTGAATTATGGGATATTATGTGATATATATCTAATTTGAAAACTTTGATGTTAATTTATCGGTACAGAGATACCAAATTGAAATGATGATAGTATGCAATTACATGATGATAATGCATAGAAATGTATGAGTTTGTGTTACAGACTAATCTGCAGGTTATGGGCTATGAAATAGCCAAGGGATAATGATGATGAAAGTGGATATTAGGACCACTATCCGAGAAACATTATGGTATGAATATTGTATGAGAAATTCATATTGGTTTGGATACATTGCTATGATATGTGGATCAGTGCATGATTTCAGGTAACAACATTGCCCAAAACCGAATAAATGATGACAATACCTCCAGCAACACGGTGCCACTATATATTCCATTGTAGGGCGTTGACCCTAGTTCTGTTAGGAGGGGTGGAGGCATTTCCCACCGTGTATCCTCCATTGTAGGGCATGGAACCTAGTTATGATTAGGAGGGGTGGAGGCATTTCCCACCGTGTATCCTCCGAAACCTAAAGTCATGGGAGAATGGTGCTAGTTCACGCTCCCCAAGACGTGTGATGATGACTGTCATATGCCTTCTAGGGAAGCTTGGTCGAGATAGCGACACTTCCACTTACGGGTTCTATTTGGAGTTCAGTCAATATAGTTGACGCTCCAAGATAGTCTAGCAGAGGACGAATAGGAATGGATATGGAAGTAGGTTAGGGAGGAAGGATGAGTAGTAATAGTTGAGAAAATATGGAGATCTATCTTGTGGTGGAAGTTAATGTTTTTCCTTCAAAAAAAAAAAGAGAAATATGTAAAAATGAATATTCATTATTATGAACTAAACCAAAGTTGTTTAAAATAAATTGTTGAACCGAATAAAAGTAATTAAAGGATTTCTCAAACAATTGATTGGTTTGTTGTCGTTTATAAAAGACTAGTCCTACTGACTGGATTGGATGCATACCTAAATTACTAGAGGATGACATTTTGATTATTAGTACATGCACGAGAATTGTATGTACTAGCTACACATGCAATTCTTGTACATATACACTAGTATGTATGAGTTTTCTTGACTTACTTACTAATAATGTCGGTTACTTGTTGTGAATGTGTGAACCATGTTTCTTGTCCTTTGTACCATAAGATACCTTAACTTCGGGACGAAGTTTCCTGAAGGGTGGGTGTATGTAACGACCATGCTTAAATAAATGTAAATGATTATTAATTATAATTAAATTGATAATCTGATTGTCCTAAGATGTTAGCCAAACAATAATTGTTTCCTATATAATATTAACTAAATTAATTATCATTAATTATTTGTTCATAATTGTCAATGGTTATTTAATTATTAATCAACTCTTTAATTATGTAAGTAAAGAATTAATAGGGTTGATAATTTAATTTATTAAAACTTACGTATATGAGTGGGATAACAAACATTAAATAAAGGATAAGAAGCATTAAATAAATGGGATAATATATTAAAGAATAGGATAAGGAGGTAGCAAAGGAGTTAGGTGAGGAGGTAAATGCGGAGGGGGGCAGTCGGTGAAGGAGGGATAAGGAGGGGAAGGAGTTGGAAGGGGGATCATTCTACGGGAGTTGGGGATGAATTTTGGAGAGCTAGGGGATTGGCAGAGAGTGAAATTTTGAGTGGAATTGACACAGTGCACCGGGGTTGCTGGGGGTTTTGGGCACGGAGGGCCAGGATATCCGTTGATATCCTGGGGCTAGAGAGCTACCTAGTTGGCAGGGAGGACGGTTTTGGGTAGTGTTTTGCAACAGCGGTCAAGGAGACAAGCAACGGACAAAGGGAGGATTATTAGCATCAGACTTAGGTATTTATCTAAAATTTATGCATTGTTGTATTATGTTAGAAAAATTTATTATTCATAGTAAAATTTAAGTTACGGAAGTTACTGTTATAAAATTACTGTCTTAGTTTATCAAAATAAATTGATGTAAAATTAAATCCGACTATTACAGAGATGTATAAGGTTTTTCATCCTTCTCTGGCCTCCTATACACAAGTGTTACTAAGGATTCATATTCCATTTATAGAAGATCATAGAACTTCATTCCTTTCAAGAATTATTATTTCTTTCTTAACTTAGAGACCCACTTCCTTTTCTTAGGAAGTCCATTACAATCTATACATGTATCATTGTGCAAACAAATTCTTAAACACTGGTTTATTTTATTTAATTTAGAACACTTACAGAGTGTTCATGTTCAGGTGTTCAAGGCATGCACCATTCTTACAACTTCATATTCCCTTAAATAAAAGGGCTTGCCAACAAAATAACTATTAGCATCACTAATTAGGAATACACATCCCTATCACAATTACAAGTACACATCCCATGGGAAGGTTCTTGACCTACCCTCTTCCTTCTATCAGAAGGAAGTTGGGTCCATATTGGGGATCCTGAAATGGTATGATATGGTGCCTTTGGCTGATAGATTTTGTTTTCCTAGAAAGATATACCATACCTGTATTCATTGAGGATGGTTGGTTATTCAACTACCAACCCCTTCTCATTAACTGTCTATAAGCTAGAGGAAATATGGTTATTTCCTCCACATCATTAATCAAGGTGGCTTGGGGTATTTTACACATAATCCCCTTTTCTTCCCCCTCACTAATCCCTCTCGTGGTATCATGGCCAATAATTTTAAAGATACACCCATAATTCAATTGGTTGACATATTTCAAATCAAACAATAATACAATTACATTATTTACATGTCATGGCATGGCATCATGATTAATTAAAATAACCAGGGGTTTAGAAACGGGGTGTTACATTCTCCCCCCCCCCTTCAAAGGAACACCGTCCTCAGTGTTCTTGCATCTCAACAACACCTTTCAAGCCTTCATCTTTCAACTTCTTTAACATTATCTTATTTTCCTCATAGTTTGGTCCTCACTTAGAGCATGCCTACAACAATTATCAAACATCATGCATAAATTCACAATTTCATGCATAAACATTTCATTGTTGTCCATAATTCTAGAAAAAATATCCATTTTAGCACAATAATTATCTACCTAGTTCATGGATTTGCATCAATATGGCTATCACATTTACTCAGGTCAATGTTTTCCCTTGACATACCCATTGTGTTCAAAATCCCAGTCAACAAATAACAAGAGTTATCTAATTTTCATATTTTTTTCGGTCACCTTCCAGTCTCGGGCATCCCCTTCTCTGTTATACAGTCCGTAAGGCGATCCATCTTGCCTGCCAAAAATTTCTCGCACAAGAAAAGTTTATGAGACTTTGTCCAGTCTTATAATTGAGACATCCATCAAGCCTGCTCTGTCAAGGCATCCTTTAGCCTGAGTTAACACAACAAAACAATATCTATGATGATCATAGTATATCATAAGGTTCTCATGTCATAGCAGTATAATTTTTCCATGCTTTCCAGCTTGACGTCCATCATATCTCCAGGACAGATCTGTTGTCTCACCTATATAACTTGCATACAATAACGGTGAGATACTATTATCAATTCCATTCAAAATTTCTTTCAAATATCTTACCCACATATTTTTCAAATTTCACATTTCCATTTTCATATTTGTTCCACATTGGAGCCAGATTCAAAAGTATGAAACTTCCTTCTCATATCAATTTGGCTCAGTAGGCATTGGTCCTCCTTATGGGCTTACAACACTGTCATATCCAAGACCCTTATTCGTGTAATTCCATCTTCACACAACCAAACGAATTGTTAGTTCTCCTGCACATTATATTTTCATTGCACACTCCAATGGTCATATCCAAGACCCTTTTTCGTGCAATTCCATCTTCACACAACCAAACAAATTGTTAGTTCTCGTGCACATTATATTTTCATTGCACACTCCAATGGATCACAAACACTGTCAAAATTGTGCATACTAACAATTAAATCAATTTTATATAACCCTTTCAATGATATAAAGTAGAAAGAAATTATCATTCCTTACACATGCCCTATTTCAAAATACCAAGCCTTTTTCAAAATGAAATTAAGCATCTCATTCAATTTACTAATGTGCATTCCAACATGCTTAAGGATATTAAAGTTTAAACCCCAACTTTGATATTATACTGAAAAATTTAATCCAAGAATAAAAGCTCTAGATCATGTGCATTGAACTACATAGATGGTCACATTTTATCTTTTTGTTGATTGATGTGTGTCATGCACACAAGATAAGGCCATGAACTCTAAAATAGATCTTTCCTATTGCTTACTCATTGTGATCTTTGAACTGTTCATATATCTCTTTTTTTTTATTTCATGTTACTGTGAGACTTGTTAAGAAAATCTAATATAAACATGTATGGTTTCTAAATGATGTGTCACTATCTACTAAATTCAACCAATCACTAAGGAGAGGATAAGGGTGCATCTTCAGTCGGATTAATCTCAAATATTTGAGAGTTGAATGTTTTAGGTGCCTCATCATATAGATCCAGAGACTCGATTGCCTCCTTATACACTTGTGTTTCCTTAAATTCTATTGCACCAAAATTGTATGTCCTGACCGTAATTCCACAAGAAACCAACTGCACAAGGAAAATACCAGTAATTAAACATAAATTCTCTCTCTCATTCTCACATTCTTGTCAAACAGACTTCCCCTCCTTAATAAAGATAAATGTAGGCATGGCCTCCACATTCCACTCTTGAGCTACACCTTGCAAAATCAAATATTGAGGCAAGATTTCATTAGTTTGATCTATGTTAATTAATTTGATTCATTTAAGCAATCATTTTTTATTTACCAACTTTCTATCATCAAATTCTGTTAGAGATACTAACAACAAATTTTTCAAAGAGAGTGTGATTCATTTAAAAATCATTTTTCATTTACCAACTTCCTGTCATAATTTTATGACACTAAAAACAAACTTGTCAAAGAGAATATCCATAAGAAAAATTTTACTAGTTCAAATATATATCCCCAACCAATACTTCATATTGTGATGATTAAATGACTATACCCTCAATTCATCAACATCGACCTTCAAGAAAAATATTTATGGGAATTTCTTTGGTAGCTCGACGAACACTGAACTGACAAATCGACAAGGTCCACACCACAAAGCATTGAAATCTACCACCAATTGATTACAGAAAATGATAAGCACCATTTTCAGCAAGTCCAAATAAAGATAAAAGGACTTAGACCTACAACTAGAAAGAAAATAAGTTCTCCGAATAATGAAAATGATCAACATTGTTCTAAGAAGTCCAAATAAATATAACAAGATTTATTCCAAGAGTAATAAAAAAACAAAATACATCAAATGTAGTTTATACAAAGAAAATATACACTCGAATTGGAGCTATTGCTTAGGAATAAGACTAAAGCATAAATCATTATTTTTCTCGCCTATCCAGAATTTAAAAATATATTAGACATTTGTCAAAATATGTTCACACATTCAATAAAGGATGAAAATCACACATACATAAAACCTATAACCATATGGATTTAATGTTGATGGAAGCAATCTCTACAACACTAAACCTGGCTAAGATGGTAGCATATTCCAATAAAACCAATAGGTTTTAATATTTTCCTTATAGAAGCCACAATTATCTATGCTTAGATTTTAATATTTTTCTTATAGAAGCCAGAATTATACTTAGCTTTTAATATACTTAGTAAGGTAGTTCTAACAAAACCTAGAAGTCCAAAGGAGAGAGTAGTCTCTTTAATTGATAAGCAGAGGATTCTTGTGACACAAGGGATAGAACTTTCAATGAAACAATTGATGTTTGAAAATAAACAAAACAAAACTTATAAGTAGCCTAGGAAGAGCTCTCAAGCCACATAGAGATCGTGGATTACATAAGAAGAGCTACATTGAACCCTATCAGCTTCCCCAGATACATATCAAGAAATATTTGTAACCCACCATTCCTTGAATAACAATAATTGAAAGGACAACCGAAGCAACTCACAACAAAAATAAGCAATCAAGATGAAATAAAGATTTAGACATTAAGTTTATCGCATTTTAAACCAATATACCTAAAAGCTTCTTTGCACAATTTGAAGTCTACAGGATGGAGTACAACAACATAGACTCTTACAAGGATCCGATTATCCCCCAGTTGGGGCACAGGAAAGTCACCATACTCCAACACCACTCTAGGTCCATTATCCTTGTAAAATGAATCTTGTTGCATATAATCCATATTGCTTTCTCTTATGAATCAACCAACTTCAACAGACGGGGTAGGCGACCCATGAACCTAAAATCATGTTAAAGAACCACAACGATAATAAAATCAGGTGTGGCCAAGACTTAGCAAAGGAACCACATCGAGAAGGTGGAGGGGATTTCGGAGTTGGGGACGATCCCATGAATAGAGAAGATGAAGAGTCTGGAGTGATGCCAATGAACGAAAAAGATGAGGAATCCCTTTTGTTTCACTGAGGGAACTCATTATTTGTATACCAATTGTTTTGATTTCTAACATTCACTCTACACACTAAACATAGAAGGGGAGAGGGGTGAAAACAACAGCACAAAGACATTGCTTTCAAATCTATACCATTTTTTCTTGCTGCTACCACTGCCTTTTAATAAAGTGTGAAGCAAAGAATACAAAGAAAGAACAGAGAAATAGAATTCAGTATATTAGGAATGTAAATGAAAGAGTACAAAATGAAAGGAGTAGATTTAGCAAAGGGAAAATAGCTAAGTTAAATAGGCTCAAGAAAATCAAGAAATGACAGTACAACTGGCCAGGACAGTTGGTAGTGTACAGTCAGTCTGTTGAGGTTACATTATATTTAACACTCCCTCTTAAACTCAACAGTTACAAACATCAGCACTGATTATGCCCAAGTGTTGTCTCTGAAAATCAAAAACAAATTTTCCCAGTGGCTTTGTGAAGATATCTGCAAGATGATCTCGAGAACCACAGAATTGAAGTGCAATATCACCATTATTGAATAGCTTGCGACTGAAGTGAAAGCGAGTGTCAATGTGTTTGTTTTTCTTGTGAAACACATGATTTTTGGATAGAGAAATTGCTGAGGTGTTGTCACAGAAGATAGGAGTTGGATCATTTTTTGTATGTGACATATCTTTCAATATTCTTCTCAGCCACATAGCTTGATAGGAAGCTGAGGTAGTAGTGACATACTCTACCTCTGCAGAAGATATTGATACAATTGGTTGCTTCTTTGATGTCCATAAAATCAGATTCATGCCCAGGTGAAAAACATGTCCTGAGTTTCTTTTCCTGTCATCTAGGTTGCCTGCAAAATCACTATCTGTGTAACCAAAAAGATGATGATCATCAGATTAAGTGTACCATAAGCCAAAATTGAGAGTTCCTGCAACATATCTCAGAATTCGTTTTTCCATCTTCCAGTGAGAATCTTTGGGGGATTCCATGTATCTGGAAACAAGGTTGGTTGCATACATAATATCATGCCTAGTTTCTGTAAGATACAACAAATTGCCTACTAAAATTTTGTACAAGGTAGGGTCCACTATAGGGCCTTCATCTTTCTTGCTCAATTTTGTGCCTATGGGTATAGGGGTTTAGTCTGGATTGCATTCTTCCATGCAAAATCTTTTGATGATGTCTGCTGCATATTTTTTTTTGACAGACAAAAATTCCTCTAGTTGATTGATCAACCTCAATCCCCAAAAAATATTTCATTATGCCAATATCTGTCATCTCAAAATCAGATAGCATGGCATGTTTAAAATTGACTAATTCAATATTTCCAGTATATATCATGTCATCAACATATAAACATACCATCAAAATTTTACCATGTTGATCTATTTTGGTGTAAAGAGTTGGCTCATTTTGACTTCTGCTGAAACCACTCTTGATCAAGTAAGTGTCAATTCTGTTGTACCAAGATCTTGGAGATTTCTTTAAGCCATACAAGGCTTTCTTCAACCGATATACTTTAACTGGTTTCTCTTGGACTTCAAATCTAGGTGGTTGATCGACATAAACTTCTTATTCTAAGAAACCATTCAGGAAATTTGACTTGACATCCATCTGGTATACTTGTCATTTGTGTTGGGCTGCTATGGCCAATAGAGTCCTTACAGTGTCTAATATTGCTACTGAAGAAAAAGTTTCACCATAATCAGTACCTGGTTGTTGTGAGAATCCTTTGGCAACAAGTCTTGCCTTGTGTTTTTCAATCTTCCCTTTTTCATTGAGTTCAGTTTTGTAAACCCACTTGACACCAATACTCTTCTTGTGTCTTGGTAAATCAACAAGATCCCATGTCTTTTTCTTCTCAATGGAGTCAATCTTTTGGTTCATGGCTTGAACCCAATGTGGCTCCTTGGCTGCTTCTTTAAAATATGTAGGTTGACATGACATTAATGCAAAAAGATTGTGTTGTTCAATGTCATCCAACTGTTGATGGATTTCTCTCAAACTTCAAGTTCTCTGATTTTGAAATTCAGAGGATGAGTCTTTGCTTGAATTTGAGTTATCCTGAGAATTTTCAGGTTGTCCTTGTACCTGCAATCTTTGAAGAGTAGGTTGAGGTATTGGCTGTCCTGAATTTTTTGTGTTTTCAGAACTGGGCAACAATGGATTTTGACTATCCATTTGTTGATTTATAGATTCATTCTAGAGTTGATTTTCCAGAAATTTTACTTCTTTGTTGAGAATTAGTTTCTTTGAGATTGGGTTGTAAAGTTTGTAATCTTTAGATGTTTCATTGTATCTAGTAAAGATACATTTCCCACTTCTATCATCTAGTTTCTTCCTTAATTCAGAAGGTATGTGAGTGTATGCTATGCATTCGAATGTCCTTAGATGCGCAACATTTAGCTTTGTCCTACTCCATGCTTCTTGAGGGACTTTCATCTTTAGAATTGTGGTTGGAGATCGATTCAAGAGATAAGCTGAGCATGCTACTGCTTCAACCCAAAAAATATTTGACAAACATTTTTCTTTGAGTAGGCTTCTTGCCATGTTCATTATTGTCTGGTTTTTTATTTCAGCCACTCCATTCTATTGTGGAGTATACCTAGTTGTAGTTTGCATGATAATGCCTTGTGATTTGCAGAAATTTGCAAATTCGTTGGAGTTTTATTCTCTTCCTCCATCCGACCTGAGAACTTTTATATATTTGCCACTCTGCTTTTCAGCTTCTGTTTTGAATTCTTTGAATTTTGCAAAAGTTTCAGACTTGTGTCTGAGAAAATAGATCCAGATTTTCCTGCTAAAGTCATCAATAAACGTTAGAAAGTAAAAGTTACCACCTATTGACTCTGTTTGCATTGGTCCACATAGGTCAGTGTAAACAAGTTCAAGATGTTGTTTGTCTTGAGTGGAGGATTGTGGAAAACTAGTTCTCTTATGTTTTTCAAGTATGCAAGACTCACATGGGGAATTTGGTTCTTTGAAGATAGGGAGACCTTTGACCATGGAGTGCTTCTGTAGAATACTTAGACTCTGAAAAGGTAGATGTCCAAATCTTGTATGCCAAACCATAGTTTCATTGGGGGTGGTTTCACTTTGTGCATATGGTTGGATCAGATTTGCAGTTCTGAGGGTAAGGGGAAACATCCTATTCTCTATCATGTGGATTTCAGAAATCAATTTTCTGTTGGGGTTTTTATCATAAATCCTGCAGGATGCTCCCTCAAAAAGTACCTTATAGCCATATTTAATGAGTTTTACTACACTTAGCAAATTATGTTTAAGATCTAGAACATGATAAACATTGTTTATGTCCTTCTTTACATTTTGTTTAGTAAGAATAGGTATAGTTCCTTTTCCTTGAAATTTGACTAAGAATCATTTTCAAGTGTAATATCAGATGAAATTGAAGAATCAATGCATGAAAGTAAATCTTTGTTACCTATCATATGATTGTTGCAACCACTATCCAACAACTAGAGATCTTTAGGTTGTTCTTCAGTCTTGTGGCATGAGAGAAACATACCTCTTGAGGTTTCTCCCGTATGATTTGAGACATGTGCTATGCCTGAGAGTTGATCTGCTTGCTTCTTCCTGCATTCAGATTCATAGTGCCCATACTTTTTGTAGTAATAGCATTGTATGCTTGATTTGTCATTTGATCTTCTCCCTCTGCCCCTTTGAGGCTGGAAAGTCTGATTTTGGTGTTGTTGTATGTTACCTCCACTTGAGTGTTGGTTACTTGTAGTACTCCCTTGTCCTTGGTGACCTATACCTCTCCCTCTGTTGAAGGACAATTGAGTTTTGAAGGCATTGGCGATTGACTCATCTGTGAGATGCAGTCTGGTCTCATGTGTCACCAGGGAACCAATTAGTTCATCTGTTGAAAAACGAAACAGATCCTTGGATTCAAGGATTGTTGTAACAACCATTTCAAATTTCTTTAGTAAACTTATGAGGACTTTCTCAACAATGCGTTGATCAGTGATGGCTTCACCAGTCAATCTAATCTGGTTCACGATTCCCATGACTCTGGTCATAAACTGATCCACATTTTCAGACTCTGTCATTCTTAAAGTCTCGAATTGCGTCCTCAAGGTTTGCAGTTTGACTGTTTTGACCTTGTCATTTCCTTGGTAGGATGATTTAAGGATGTCCCAGACCTGTTTGGAAGTACCAGCGCCTGTGATTTTTGAGAAAATCGAGTCATCCACTGAATTTTGAATCCAAAGTTTGGCTTTATTTTCTCTATTCCTCTGATTTGTCTGAGCATTTCTCTATTGGTTTGTCATGGCGGAAAGGTCTGCTGGATCTGGTTCCACATATCCAAGATCCACTGGATCCCAACACTCTTGTGCTTGCAACAAAAATTTCATTCGAAGAGACCAAAACTCATAGTTCTTTCCAAGAAGAATTGGACCTTGAGTTGGTCCTAAATTGCTAGACGTGGCCATCTTTAAAGAATTTTAACAAAACAGAAAAAAAATTGTTGGAAAGTTTCGTGTTTACCTGTTTCCTCCGCGTAAAAACCAGGTCTTCTAATTTCTTGCAGTGACTTCAGAACTTCGCGATTCAGGATTTTCGGTTTTGCGACTTCGCGAACCCTGATATCAAGCTCCTCTGACTCCTCGATTCCCTGATCTCCGAATTACCAAAATATTGAATTGGCTTCAAAGATCAACGATCCTCGTTGATTTGAGATCAATGACTTAGATTATTTCGGAATTTCGCGTATCGCGAGTTCATGAGACTCTCGCCTCTGATTTCCCGGTAGCCAAAATCGCGATGGCACTTGCATCGACGGTCCAGATCCTCTTATGATATGACGGTCTAGATCCTTTCGGGATTTCACAAATCGGTATTTCGTGACTCTTGAACTGTCGTCACGTTGTTCTCCAAACCCTGAACTCTGAAATGCTGAAATTTTGATGGTACTTGGATCTGCTACCACCTGTCCTCTAAGATGGACGGTCCTTATTCGCTCGCAAAATTTTATTTCCCAGTCTTCACCTTCGCTCTCCCGGTGCCAAAAAAAAACATCGATGGCTTCTGGATCTTCGCCCCCTGTCACTGCAAATCCAACGGTTGGAGTAATTTCGTGATTTCGGGATTTCACGTATCAGGGTATGGAGTGCAATCTCCTCTGCTCATCCAACTCGAGATTCCCAATTTCGCGATAGCGTCAGATCGACAACACACGATATTTCTTGATCCAATGGTTCAGATTGAGTCATGATTTCGCGATTTGCGAATTCTCACGGCAGTGTTCTTTGAATTTTACTACCTGCGAGTCAGCGAAATTCCGAGATATCGCCACGTGTCCTCCTTGATGGACGGTCCCAACGATTTCAGGATTTTGTGACTTAGCAAGGTTTCTTTTCTCCTGTGTTCTCTAGAGGACTAAACCTTGTGCACTTTCTCCTGGATCCGACGGCTATAGGTCCTCTGCGCTAAATCTAAACGACTAAAAATCTTTTGCCTCTTCTGCGTGCTCCACATCCTTTCTGAACTCGATTAACGCCTCGGATTTGTTAGTAGAACCAATCTTACGGCTTCGTCTGCTTCCTTTGCTTCTTTAGCGTGTTCTTTGTTGTTCTTGCAAAGAGTTTCTCCTGAAGCAGGAAATTCGTGAATCTTTCATGAATTCTTTAAATCTTTCTACCTTCTGCAACAATATTTCATGAGTTTTTAAGAATTTTCTGAATTCCTTAAACGTTTCTGCCTTCTGCAGCTCTAACTCCTCAATCTTTTGAGCATATTTCTCTCTTCTTCCTCGTGCATTCTTTCTGCTATGATCTTTTGAGCGGAGGGCGGACCACAGACTTCTCTCCAGACCTTGTGAAGAATCTCGCGTCCTATGCTCTCGTGAACAGTGTAAGCTCTGCGCTGTTGAGGATCGGGTTGCTCTCCAGACTATGTGGAGAGGCTTACTATTGAAGCTTTGATACCATGATAAAGTGTGAAGCAAAGAATACAGAGAAATAACAGAGCATAAATAGAATTCAGTATATTAGGAATGTAAATGAAAGACTACAAAATGAAAGGAGTAGATTTAGCAAAGGGAAAATAGCTGAGCTAAATAGGCTCAAGCAAAGCAAGAAATGATATTACAGCTGGCCAGGACAGCTGGCAGTGTACAATCAGACTGTTGAGTTTACATTATATTTAACACCTTTACGATAATTTCACCTTTTGTAGAAATCCCTAAACAATTTGAGTCCCAACATTCCATGTATTTATAAAGGTAAACAAAACCCTATTTGAATTCATAATAATGATCAATCGAGAGAAAATTTGTGAGTATTCGTTGTAGGGGTTTTTGGTTGAACAATTTTTTTTTGAATATTCGTTATAGGGGTATTTGGTTTTGCAGGTTACCGTTGCTACATGGGAAATTCGAATTTCAATTATAAAGAAGGCACAAATTTACAAAATAAATAAATCGTTTGTCATATTTCCAATTCCAAATCCTTCATTTATGATTTGTTCTGAATTGAAATTTCAGATATTGTGGGGATCAACATTGTGGATGAAGACATCCCAATGACTCCATACCAGTAGTGCTATATTGTTCTGTCAACTCTGAAGGGTAAAACCCTAATGGTGCAAAATAATATGATTGAAACCAAAGACTGGTGTTATGAAACTCCACAACGAACCGATAAAATGTGGGCGAGATCGACATCGAAATTAACGGTGATATTTCAAACTCCTCAATTCACGCCCAAGAAAAGGTTCGACTTTGAAGTAACGCCAACACCAGTGACCAAATAAATCCCAAACATCGAATCCTACACGCCCACGCTCGTAAAATGCATACCATCTCCGGCTCCTAAGTAGAAATCACCCATTTAGTATAGTGGAGGTTTGATTTCTTGTTAAACAAATATTAGTATGCCAACATTCACATGAATTATTACTGTTTCTGCCAAGGTTAGAAACATCACTATAGTGGATTTAACATTATTATTTCTATGTTAAATAGATTGGTTTATGCCATAATTTTTTAGAATTTAAGAGAATTATATTACATGGTTTTTTTTCCAGAAATTATAGGGTATATTATTTTCTTATATGAATTTAAATTACAATTGAGGTTAGCATTTGATTTCATTATTGAAGTTAAGGTTAGGTGTTTTGCTTCTAAGCACATGGCCTATTTGTTGATAGTTTCAATGATGATTAACATGGAACATTGGCTTAATTGCTAAAGTTATTTTACGTTGAAATCCCTAAATTCTTGATGTAAGAGTTTAAACTCTTTATGGTTTTAGATAATAAATGTTTTAGATAACAAATAAAAATTCATGGACGCTCGAACTGGTTAATAATAGAAAGTGGGTATTCTTACATTTGAAGTCATTTGGTAAGAGTGTAGGTCTACTCGCTTACTATTCAGTGACACTCTTAAATTGAGAAGAAAGGTATGTTGGACTTCACACCTACAAACATAATTCATGAACAAAGAGAAAAATAGATAAATATAAAACATCACACACAAAAGAGATGAATAGATGAGGGAAATGGTAATATTTATTGCTTAGCCAAGTAATGGAGAAATAAATACAAGTATCAAGAAGCTCCTCATGGGATTCTTCATTTAAACAAGAGATTCTCAAGAATTTCAAGACATATGGAAAACCAAATGCTTGAGAAACCTCCACCTAAATGAATGTACTACAAGGTGTGTTGTCATAGCCCAACAATATCCACACAATAAATTCTTGATACCTTTCCCAATGAATCAAGCATCACCTTCCTACAAAACAAGAGAAACCAAACACCACCGTAGATTCTCTAACAATATTGGTTATGTGAACATGTCTGTATAGTTTGCACCAGTATGGACCACTCCATCTCCACTGAATTAACATAACCACAAAATAAATCACTGCAACCATTGTAGGTGATACTCATTCTTCTCAAATATTGAAGCACCCATTCGCATGCTCTTTACAAACTACATGTGAAATATTTTAACATTCCATTGCAATCATCAACATTCCCACTGCATTTGTAGAAGGTATATGAGGCATATAATCCTTTCTTCCTTACTACTAGGACATAAAATTGAAGAAAACATAAAATAGAAATATAAAGGAAAATATGTCGATTTCAAAGCGTTCATACTGAAACTCATCAATGAGAACCACAACTTACCATTTTTATCGTCTCTGTATACTTCTATGCCCAAGATTTTTTTTACTTCTCATAGATCCTTCATCAAAATTCCTATGCAACTGAGCCTTTAAGCTGCTAATCTCAACCATGCTTTTATTGCAACAAGCATATCATCAACATAACACCAAGATAATGAATATTCCATAAGCATAATGATCATACTCACTTCTTAAGAAACTTCTACTCACCATGAAGGAATCAATCATCTTGTACCATTGCCTTGGTACCTTAAGCCATACAATGATTCCCTGAGTTTGAAAAAAAAGTATCCCTTTGTGATCCTGAACAACTCTTGATTGTTCCATGTACACATCTTTGCTAGTGATAAATTGTGGAGAGTAGGATCCCACAACCTCCATCCCTTATCTCCATCACCATAACCAATAGAGATATACTTACTTGACCGAATCCGACCAATCCAGCCAAGTGAGCCTTCACCTCTCACCTCTAGGATAATTTCAATGGAGTATCCTAAGCCCTTTAAATGATTCATTGCATGCAATCCATGGGAGATAAAACAACGGGCTACCAAAAAAATGTTCTTGAAACCATGACTCTTGACTTAACTTCCACCCTCCCTTTCTCATAACCAAAACCAGCTAAACTTCCCTCAAAGGAAGGGTATCCAAGAATACCACATGCTCCCCCTATCACCTAGGTCATTTATATTTTACTAGTAACATTTCAAAATCGGGGTATACATGCCTAACTAGGTCGTACAATTGTATTCCCATTTACATATAAAAAGGTGTTAACTCCATCACAAACTTTGCATTCAAGACTTTCACGATTGCTTAGAATCTGATTAATCCTATCGACACTCTTCTTCCATCATTAACTTGCCACCATCACCACCATATCTAACTCTTCCTCCTTCAACAACTCATCATAATGGTCCACGGTCATCTCATTGAGGCTTTCCATCAAACACTTTGTGTGCATCCTCCAAATTGAAAAACTTAGCATTCATAAGCAATATGCTCAAGAGGAAACCTTTCTCTAACCCTTTCCATGGATTCCAACTCCATTTCCTCGTCGACCTTTCTCCTTAGTTTCCATAAGCCTTTTGAACTCATAGGGTTTTTCCTCCTCATGGAAAGAGTGCCAAACCTTCAACTCCCTTGCAACATAGTCTCTTTCTTTGTGCATGAATGACAATCTTCCCTCAGTTCTCACATACCTTCACCCGAACTCAGCTCTAATACCACTTGTTGGACTTTAGGCCTGCAAAAAAAAATCGTGTAAAAAGACAAATAGATGGTCATACATATGATTAACATACATGGTTGTGGCTTCAATAATTTAAAAATATCAGGTGCTAGAGATTATTGATATCATGAGATGTGGTCATATTACAACAAAGGCTATGTTTTCTTTAGTTTTGTGTCCCAGTGAAGGCAACTTGGAGTTGAGGAACATAAGTTCTCAAAAGTACCCATGAAATTAGCCTTGAGGAAGAAGATTGTCATCCTAAAATCGGAATCAACGGATTTTATTATTAAATTTTGAGTTGGCAATGCTCATAACTCAAATTTACCTTTATTTTCATGAAGCATCCTTTTTTTCAGCTTGACTTGGGAGATAAGACACTCTCCTAATCACCCTGTCTAAAAGTTTCATTGCAAGTAGGTCAAAAAAAAATGGGTGAACATTAAAAGGATATTAGTTCTCCTATACCTAGCTTGTTTTCACTACAACTACATAGTTTTTTTTGTAAAGAGCTACAATGATTTCATAGCCTCTACTTCTAAAAAACAATTGTTATATGTGAATTGAATGTGACAAGTTAAAACTCTCAAAAGTGCAAGATATTTTTTAATTTCTTGGTTAGTATTTTTTCATTTAATACATTAAAATTTATCATACTTACATTTTCAATATCATGCTTGTATTTTTTATTTAGGTTTGACATATAGCTATTCACTGCATTGTTCCAATTTAATATAATATAGTTTCATTGCATTAACCTTTGATTCCGTATACTTCAAAATGTTGATATATTACCTAAATGTAAATGATTTTGTTGATTTATTTATTTATGTCTCATAAGCCATCTCAAATAGGGGAAAAGATGTATTACACAACTTCCAAACATAGGATAAGAGGGGAGCTTAGAGGAATTCATTATGAAGTGTAGGAATCTAACCCTAAAGATATAGGTATTGAATTGATTAGAGATTAAGCATTCAAATGATACACCATAATTATTAACTACAACAACTAGTCTCTTTAAATACCTTAGGATACTCAAATATTTGTTGCATTTCGTGGAACTTCTAATATTGAGAACATCTCAATAGCATGCATGATGTGCATGTAATAGATGCTCCTTTCAATGGATGTTGATTTGTTGTGCGAAACAAATAGAAATACTAAGTGGTAGTAATACTTGACATATATGTCATTACATTGTTTATGTTCTACCTCAAAGCTTAGCTTTGTTGTAATGGAAATGTTTTTTTGTTACTAAATAGCAAGTATTCTCTTCTTAAATGATGTGTGTCAACACCAAAGTTTATTTTACATTATTTTTATTATTCATTTTGTGATGGTTACATGATACTTCAAGCAAGGTTGTTCTACTATGTATAGATGTTTTATCTAGTTACTTGAGGCTATATCTTGTTGGGTTATGATAACACATCTTGTAGTTACATTTGTTTAGGCAGAGGTTTCTCAAGCATTTTGCTTTCCATATGCCTAAAAACACTTGCGAATCTCTTGTTTAAATGAATAATCATGTGATGAGCTTCTTGGTACTTATATTCATTTATCCATTACTCCGCTCAATAATAAAGATTATCATTTCCCATCTATTAGCAAGAGGCATGAATGGCTCCCAACTCTTAATTTGAAAGATAACAAGGTGTACTAGTAACTTAAATTATTTTCTATGATAAAACATAAGAAAAACAGACATCAACATAAATTTCTATCTATAACTCGTAGAGAATTTGACAAAACAATCTAATTTGGAATTTAAAATTTAATTTACTATAACCCAAAATAGCGGGGATGAGTTGAAGATGTCCCAATGATTACCTATTGGAATATATAATTCCTACTTATCTAATATACTTGCTAATGGATTAAGAGGTAGAGTTAATCTCTACGTGATTTGTGTGATCCTATTATTAAGAGGTTGTTAGAGAGTTGGATTTGTGAGATCCTTGTTTGGTGTGTGGTTGAGATATTCTCTCAACCTCCCCAGTTATCTTTAGAATAAGTTAGATCTGATAACAACATGTACACTCTATATAATAGAGTCCATTGTATTGATATTGTGAGTAATATAACTTTTGTTTATATCATTCTACTCTCCCATTTTATCATGGTATCAGAGCATCAAGGTTGGGCGTGAATCCCTCACGGGAGTGCCCAGGCACATGCAGAGAGTAGAGGAATGTGTTTGACCTATTAAAGATTACAGTTGAAGTAAGGAGAATTCATTCAAGCATCGATCACTGCAAGGATCGATGAGAGTATATTGATTGTTTAGTGGATTGCAGTAGTATATTTGTTTTTGCAGAGATCTGTGGATTGCAGTAGTAAATTTTGACGCAAAATGCGAAGTTGGAGAGGTCGCGGATGATGCAGTTGCAATGCTGAGGTTTTTCTGAGTGGATTGATAGTCGGGACGATTTTATCTGCATTGCGATAATATACCAAGAAGCATCTATTCGCTTTCATTCACAAGGTATTGAGGTTTCTTCTGTTTCAAATTTGATGCGCAAGGGTTTTGGAAAGGCTCCATCCATGGGACGGAAGCAGAAATCCACGGTGTTCAACAGCACTGGAAAATATTTTAACGGCTTTATGTTCCTTGCGGCGTTTATTATTGTTGGTTTTCTTGTCAGCTCTGTTATTGTTGTAGAAGAAGCAACTAAGTTAGGAACTGTAATTGGGATTGATATTGGAACTACATACTCCTGTGTTGGTGTTTACAAAAATGGTCATGTTGAAATCATAGCAAATGACCAAGGAAATAAGATTACACCTTCTTGGGTTGCCTTTACTGACACCGAAAGACTCATTGGAGAGGTTGCCAAAAACTAGGCGGCTATCAACCCCGAAAGGACAGTTTTTGATGTGAAACGATTGATTAGAAGGAAGTATGAGGACAAGGAGGTGCATAAGAAATTGGATTTTTATGTTGATAGAACAGTGGCCGAGCATCTGGCCCTTATGGATGGGTTATTGGAAACTTTGGAGCTGAGGGTTCCTCGGATTCAGGCCTTTATGGATTCGAATCTCGTGTATGACCAGATAGCCCGAGGCCAGAAGCTTCAGAATCAACTGTTGATAGCAATGAGGCAACGCATTCTGGAACATGTTCGAAAATTGGACAACTTTGTCTTGACACTTATTCCTAAGTATGATATCAGAAAAGCTCAGTTTTTGGCAAAAGAAGCAATTGACATGCCGAGAGCTTCATCAAAGAGAGTTTATCTTAGAGATGCATCTGCAACAGAAAATTGCTTGATTTGTTGCAAAGAAAAGGCACCATGGGAGATGGTTACAGTGAAATGTTTTCACAAATTTTTCTCTCATTGCATGTGCAGTGATTTGATCAGCGAGTGCGTAATGGAAGCAAGCGTGATCTGTCTGCCCATGAGCCCGAGACAAAGATATAGCTTCTAGCTAGAAGCAAGAGACAAGTCACGAAGGAAGAGGAAGCCCGAGGAGAGGGCGAGGTTGAAGGGTGTGTGACAAACCGCTATCCATGATATTGCACAGGACTCATTTTTTGAGTTTTGGAGAGGAGCTACAATTGCTGAGTAAAGGAGTCATAAAGCGAGAGGTTGCTATTGTTGGAGTTTGTTGTTGTTCACGCCATTACATGGAGGTGTTATAGCGAAATGAAGTGAGGTGTATGTGCCCATTCCGTCGGACTCACAAATGGTTGATTGTGAGAAGTGTGATTGAGTTATGATTTTACAAGTATTGTTACTGATATTTTTTGGTTTGAAGGTGTGCATAGTTATGTTATTTGTGAGACATGTAATTGAAAGCAAGACTAGGATATTTTGAGGTAGTGGTCTTAGACAATTCTATGTACCTGAGCCATTGTATACCCCCTAATGTGAAAAGTTCATGGTAATCTAGAAACCACTATGTAAAGCATGGTTACAAGTAATCCGAGAAAAACTGATGCATGGTTGAGGGTAATCTGGGAAAACCCAGAGCATGGTTACAGGTAATCTGAGAAAACCTGGTGCATGGTTGAGGGTAATCTGAGAAAACCCAGAGCACGTTTATGGGTAAGCCAAAATAAAACCCAGGTTGATGATGATGTGATGAAGGGGGAGCTATGAGGAAGAATGGTTGAATGAACCATGTAGCTAAAAAGGATTCCTATAGAACTGGCGGTTACARCGGCTRATGACCCATGTATTYYRGTAGATGGATTTCTCTTTATATGGACRTYAATAATSAGATGCAGGTACAAGAGGAAGCACRCRAAGATATGACCACATAGATATTTAGATAAGTAGTCATTAAGGGAGAGTGTTGGAATATATAATTCCTACTTATCTAATATACTTGCTAATGTATTGAGAGGTAGAGTTAATCTCTACGTGAGTTGTGTGATCCTATTATTAGGAGGTTGTTAGAGAGTTGGATTTGTGAGATCCTTGTTTGTTGTGTGGTTGAGATATTCTCTCAACCTCCCCAGTTATCTTTAGAATAAGTTAGATCTGATAACAACCTGTACACTCTATATAATAGAGTCCATTGTATTGATATTGTGAGTAATAGAATATTTGTTTATATCACTCTACTCTCCCATTTTATCATTACCTTGTTTGTCATACTATTGTTTGAGCTTTGGGGGAGGCTCACAGACAGATTGGGGAGCACAGATCCACCTTCCCCATCCATAAGTATGGGGCGACATCCCCAAAGTAGCGGTGGTGGGAGGCCAGATCCAAAGCCATTCTAATCAGGTAACATCAACAATGTTGCCAACAACCATATAGGTATAAAATTGGTTATCCCATTAATGCATGAGTACTAAAAGGGAGTATTGTCTTGTCGTTTCTCTATAGAGGGGAAGAGTGTAGGGTTAAAAGGTAATGGATATCACTCTATGTGTGTGATATTTCCTCCAGGGCTAAAGAGAAATGAAAGAAGCTTAACTCGGTGGTTTTGTCTGTGTTGTGTTTATTTGGGTGACTTGTGCCTCTTTGTAGTTAGTTAGTAATCCCTAGTGGTATTTTCTCTGCGGCTAACTGGGCATATCTATGTAGATGGGTTATATTGTGTCTTCTTGTCCCGTATTTCCTTATATTCCCATATGTTCCATATGCTCATACATTAAATATTGAACACAATATGAGAAAATGTGGTTGTAACTTTTCGATAACTTAACAAACCATGATCAATCAATGCTCTGCTCCATCACATGAGTTGAATACCATAAAAGGTTCAATATGTGTTAATATAGGTTGCATTTTTTCATTCTAATAAGGTAGATGGAAAATGGATAGTAAAAGAAAAAAAATCAAGTAGACCACATTCCCATAATAGATTGTATAAATCCATGCATTGTTGCTACTCAATTAAGGTGTAATGATAAACAAGACATTTCACATAGTATTGCATTGTCCATAATTGAATAGTGGAAATTGTTTTAAAAATAAAGGGATGCTAAGATAAATGTATTTGATGCATGGTATACTTGCCAATCACTATATCAACATGTTATCATAGACCTAGTTATTCTGCTATGGGAATTTGAAGTTTGAAATTAAAAATTCACTAAACTTCAACCTAAAAAAACTTCAGGATAATCATTTTCAAATTTATTTTACTATACTTGACATATATCTTTCCACCTAGCAAACGAATATTCATTGTTATATAAAAACATTGTTGTAAAAGTGTTTCACATAGAAGGGTGGAGGGAATGGAAATGTATCTTTACTGTTTTTTTTTACAAATGCATAAAAAAATGTAAATTTTTGGAGGGATTCAAAATAAACATGCAAAACTTACCTAATGTAAATCAAGAAATGTCTATTGTGCCGATTTGAAAATTTTTCCCATCAAACCTAATAATATGCCACAAATGGTAAATGGGGAGAAAAAAATTGTGTTGAGGGTGATTGGGCTCTAAAACCTTTTTTTTTCTCATGAACAAAACAAATGACCTTGTAATCCCAAAATAAAAATTTAACCTTGTAATCCCCAAAATTGTAGAGTTTATCTAGGAATATGCAAGCATGAACTAGATATGACTTCATAGAACTATAAACAAATAAAAATTTGACCTTGTAATCCCCAAAATGGTAGAGTTTATCTAGGAATATGCAAGCATGAACTAGATATGACTTCATATAACTGTAAACAAAAGGTTGTGAAAGTAAATCTTGGTGAAAAATTAAACAAGATCCCCACCAATCAAGTCCCAAAGATCATAAAAAAACACCATTTGATGAATATTCCCCAATTGTAATTGAAGAATATCCACACTTGTTAAAAAAATTCCATAGAATTATGAAAAAAAATGTGGAATTGCTTGGTGTAGACCATGAGATTCCCATTGGGCCAAATCGGTGAAAGTCTCCCTCAAATCAAACAATATGCAACGAATTCTGATTGGGAAAAAAAACTTGATGGTTCCATAGGCCAATTGCAAATTAGGATGTAGGAAAAGAGGTGTCAAGGTTTCTTGGTTCATTGTAAAAGTAGCAACAACAACAGTGTAGTATTGTCAATACTCTCTCCAACAATGTATTTCAATCACTATTGAGAAACAACCATGTAGTTCTAGCGGTGTTAAGATGAACTATGCATTCAAGACTTCACAAGCTCGCATAATTCATTTGAACTCACCGAAAAGAGTGATGGTTCGATCGATCACAATCACAAATGTGATAGGGATTGATCGATCACAATCACAAATATGCTTGGAAGGAAACACTTTACATCATGATAATTTAAAAATGACATACACATATTATTTTCTTTATTGTATGAGAAAATAAACACATGAGGGAGTGAAACAAACATTTAAAGTCTTTGAAATAATGCTAAGTAATGTGTAGCATCATTTAACTACAAAATTTCATGCATAAATGGACTTTTGCATTGACATTAAGAACATAAATTCAATGGAATATTAGGTGATTCTTTGATTTGAATACCTTAACATTGGATATATTATTAATATGTCAAAGGATGTATGATTAGTTTGTCAAAGCTACCTAGATTAATTAAGTTTTTATTGATTTAGTGCAAGCAATGAGACTAACCCTTAAACACAAAGGTAAGAAATTAATTAAATTGGTAAAGTCATTATTAAAATGACTTCAAAGGGGTGGTAAGGGTAGGGATATCATCCTTGATCCTAGATGAAACTAGAAACAACTTATGCTTG
The DNA here is from genome assembly GCA_000966675.3 of Picea glauca. Classification (NCBI taxonomy): domain Eukaryota; kingdom Viridiplantae; phylum Streptophyta; class Pinopsida; order Pinales; family Pinaceae; genus Picea; species Picea glauca. Next base: position 181,295 of record JZKD02S2377239.1, read on the forward strand.
GGGTCTAGGGAATTCCACCAATAACCAAGTATAGGTGTATTCTCTCTTTCAGGGCTTTCTTATAACCAAGAATTCTAGAATCAATTATTTTCTCGTTTTAGGAAATTCAAGCATAATCATCAAATCACTGATCTTGAAATCTATCCCATCTAACAACAGGCTATCATCTATCCTTGCTCGCTCTCAAAAGTAGGTTTGTTCTTTTCAAATATTGAGGAAGCCTAATTACCAAGTGGACTTGTTGGCCAATGAGGCCACTTCATTAAAAATGGGGGAGTTAAGGATTAATGACGGTTTAATTATCCAATCCATACCATAACCTTATATCCATGAATATAAAGGCACATAAAACCATTTAAAAAAAATATGTGTCATACCTCTATAGTCACCTGACTCAACACGAGATGCATAAATTCAAGATGATTGTCCCACCCCCCTTTTGCATGCTCGAACTTATGGCAGACCTGTCACTTGAACCACTAGACACAAATTATCAAAGAAAAGGTGGGATACTAGATTTTTGCAAGGGAGAAGGAATCAACACAGTTGGGAGTAAGGTCAATTAGTTAGGAAACCACCCGGTAAGAATTATAGTCATCCTTTGTATAGTCCTCTAGAATTTAAGTTTGTTGGTTTTAGATTCTAGGTATGTCCTTTGGATGAAATCACACCAGAATTGGCTCTTGGATTCTCTCTATGTGTTCAATTATTTGAGGTTTATGCATTGGAATTTGGCACTTATCACCCTAGTTCTGTGTGTTTCAATCTCAATAAGTAGTCATATTTTAGTGTTCCAAGTTCTTTTTCTTGGGGGTATGGTCTCTTGGATCTGGCTCAACAGGTTTATTTGACCTCATAAATCTTGAAATTCATGGAATTATTTTGGTGCTGGATAGTCTTTGGAATAGTGGGGTTCTTGTTTCATTGATATAGGGATACCTTGGGAGGAAATTAGTTCTTAGTTGGCACCTCTTTTTTTGTGTTTCCTTCATGGATTATAAGGAATTTCAAGAAATTTGAAGAGTTCTTTGAATGCACGAAGAATCCATCCAATGTGATAGGAATTCCCTCTTCTCTACCATCTCAAAGATCCATGAAAATGAGCATAATGCACCTCCCAAATTGCCTCAATCATAAGTACACTTGTTCATCAAAAACAACAAATAGCCACTTTGAAAGTTGAATGCAATATGCTAAGAAACATGGTTTTAAATATGAGCAAAAGATCTCAATCAAGTTCCTCTAATCATAGGATGCCAATTAATTATGTTGAAAGCGAATTCAAGGAATAATACATATGGCTTACCCACTGATAGAGGATCATGAATATTTTCCTTCCATTGTTGGATTGGAAGAAGCTAACAACTACCACCTCTTTCACTATGGTTTAATGTTCTCTAAAGAAATTAAAAGTTTTTTTTTCTTTGGAATATATAATTGTAAGAAGTATTTGAATGTTTTTATTATAGGCATTTGCAAACTCTATTTTTTTTTTCTTATAATGAGTTTCCTATTTTGCTTACAAACTCTAGAAAATAGTTACTTGTAATTCTGGTTTTTAAGACTAGCTACAATTTTTATAATACAAATTTTTCTCAATTTCAATTATAAAAAATACAGTGAAATAAAAGAAAAAAAAAAAACATCAAATCAAAATAATATATAAAAGATAAGAAAGATAAAAATATATAAAAGAAAAATCCATATAATTAGTTCACCTTACTTAAACTAATGCTAAATAAAAAAAAAAACCACTTAAAATTGATTTATAATGATTTAAATATTCAACCACTTAAAATTGATTTATAATGATTTAAATATTCATAACTTAAAAAGTAAGGACTAAAAAACAAAATTATATTTTACAAATATGTTTTTTAATAATTAAATATAAAAAAAAATTATAATCATTTTTCTTTACCATGTAAATAGGATTATTTTGCTAAAAACCACTCACTCTTAAAAAAACACATGTAAATAGGATTGTTTGATATCGTGTTTTATCTTGAAAGTCATAAAAATACTCTCCTAAATCTCATATTTTATAGTTTTTTGTACACTAACTCTTCTTACCACATGCATCTCTTGAAATGATTACTAATAAGCATCTTTTGAAATAATTACTAATGTTAAATGGTTAAATAATAACTGGTTAGGAATACGAATATGCAAACGCCGTAAATTAATAAACATAGAAATGGAGAAGATACATTAGATACTAATCAAGAACGAAATGGAGGCAATGATATCTTTTATTTCTTAACCAAATGGAAAAATCAGTTTATAAGTTTCAAAAAGCTCCTTACAAGCTTCTACATTTAAACAATAAAAAATTTAAGTGTTTTCAAGGATATAGAAAGTCACATGTGTGATAAACTTTCAGCCATACTGTAACTACAAGATTTTTTTGGTCACCACTCAACAATCTTCACCTAGACTACAATTTACTTATGCATTTTTTAAAGAATCAATCATAACTTTTCCAGCAATCCAAGAGAAGTCATTTTCCAAAGAATCAATCATAACCTTTCCCTCAATCCAAGAGAAGCCAAACACCGTGCCACAACTTCTCTAACAATATTGGTTGAGTGAACATGTATACACAGTTTTTTCTAGTATGGACCACTCCACGTCCACTGAATCAACATAACCTAACCACATGCTAAATCACTCTAACCATTGTAGGTGATACATGTGCTTCTCAAATAAGAAACACTAATTTTCATGCTCTTTACCTAGATTTGTCATGTGTCCATTGACAATAGTAATTGCATATGAAATATTTGAACATTCCATCACAAACATCATCCTTTCTAATGTACTTGCATAAGGTACACTAGAAATATAATCCTTTTCTTCCTTACTATCAAACATAAATTTGAAGAAAGCTTACAATGTCCATATTGAACCTTATTAGTATCTTCTCTACAGACTATTGAACCTCATTATTATCTTCTCTATAGACTTGTGACAACCACAACTTACCATTTTGTCGTCTCTTAATACTTCTATGCCCAAGATTTGTTTTGTTGTTCATGTATCCTTCATCTAAAACAACCTTACCAACTGAGACTTTAACCTCTTGACCTCAACCATGCTTTGTTTGCATCAACCATATCATCAACATAACACAAAGATAATGAATATTCCATAAACATAATGATCATACTCACTTCTTAAGAAATTTTGATTCACCATGAAAAAATCACACATCTTGTACCATTGCTTCGTTACCTTAGACCATACAATGATTCTATCAATTTTCAAACAAATCTCCCTTTGCCAAAAACTTCAGATTGTACCATGTACATATCTCTACTAATAAATCATTATGGACAATAAGATCCCATGATTACATAAATAAAATAATAAAAAATAATTAAACCTCCAAAGCCTCATCGAATCACGAATATGCTCCAACACCTTCCTTGACACTTGCTCTTGTTCGCATCATCCTATTCAATATTTGAATCTTGCATCCACAGCTTCGCACCACGCGCAATGACAACTTTGGCCTCATTAGAACTCACCAATTTGCAAGCCTATAGCCATACATCTTCATTCTTTGGGAATTCTTCACAACTTTTTGAATCAAATGTCGTGCAACTTGTATCTTCCCTGCAACCTCCTCTAGCCTCGCTGCCAGTATCCAACCAGGAGGATGTTATGGATTGGTCTTAGTAATCAACTTAAGAAACAATATAAACTTCTTGATATCCGAAGTCTCTGCATTGCTGGTAATCTTCAACTTAGAAATAATGGAGATTAATTGTGTACTCTTCTAAATTGAATAATAATTTATTGAATAATAATTCCAACCATCTAACGGTTCCAATCATCTAAACCGAATATCATACTATATATTGTACAACTCATTGATTTAATAAAAATGCAGTGTGTCACTTTGCTTCTTTGCTTTGATGGCCTCCAAGTGCGGCCTCGCCTGAGAGAAGCATGTTTCATTCTTTCTTCTATTTTCAAGTTGGCATCAGAGAAATATTGATATCCGTCCCGCTTGGTGCCACCACACTATTGCTCAATCATTCCATCGTTGTTCTTTGTTTGAGCTTGCTTTTATCAGCGGAATCGCGACCCTTCGAGGGATTTGGAGTCATCCTATTGATGGGGATAATATTCAAACGAGATTAACCCGTCCTTCTCCGGTGAATCCAGTGGCCTCATTCGTCCACATCGGATCTGCTCTCATCGCTTAGGTAGATTCTGCTTTCAACGAAGAAAACTGAGGTTGTGTATAGAGGGAACTCCGATTGCTGCTCCAATTGATCGTTGCTCGTGGATTAGATTGTTGGGATCGCTGGGATATCACTGCTGGAAATCACTCGAAATCATTGCGCGTAACCGAAGAGTTCATCGAAGCAAGCAACATACAAGCAAAATATTTTATTTTCGGCTCTTCTCCGCAAAATATTTGCAGTCGGTCTACCTCCTCCCGCAGCCTCTTCTCATATTCCTCCCACGGCTCCAAACACGCGGCCCGCAACTCCAAAGACGGACTCAGTCTCTTATGCTCGTTCGCTAGGGTATCTTCATCCCATGACCTCTTTCCACGTAATCACCCTCTATGAAGCAAACAGATATTCTAATCTTCATGGCTTGTTCTTTCCTTAGAACTCTGACTCGGTCTTTCTCCTCTGCGCGTGACCAGTGACTTCATGGATTCCCTTCACAACGACGGACCTGTTAAACGGTGACAACAAATTCCTGTAACCAATAAAACCAAGTTAGAATTTAGTTGTGCAGCACATTCAATAATCAGTTTCTAATGTAAATTGCTATAAATTGATGTATATCCTTAGAGGCTGAGAGTGAGATGAGAGTGTGAGTCTGCTGTAATCTTTTTGATTTGAATAATAAGACAACGGATACCTATGCTTGGTGGACGTAACCCAACGTTTAAGTGAACTACATAAAATCTATGTGTTTATGATCTATGTGATTGTGTTTTTCTGCATTTGCAATTACAACAAGACCAACAATTATCAACCATGATAACTTACTGGATTCCTTCACAACCACGGACCAACAATCAACAATCATGATGTGTGATGTGATACCACTTCTTGGAATAAAAATGATATCTTTTATTAACAAAGTTATGTGATAGCATCTATACCTCCGAAATAGTTTGGAAATATAGATGCTACTGCATAAGTGAAGTGCTCAAGAAGTTGGAAGGAATGATGACTTTTCAACTATTAAGAAAAAGATCACACACAGTACCAAATACTTGTGCTTTGAATGTGATAGCTCATGCAAACACTTGTTCTTGGTCCTTATTCATGTGTTCACATTTAACTAGATATAAGCTATGACCTTAGCTTCACTGGGCTCCATGTTGATCCAACCACTTTGTCCCTTCATGAGTATATGGTCACGCAAGCTCTTGGACTCTTCTTCCTCTCTATGACCAAGGAAACATAGATATAAAATGGGAGAGCAGAAAGAGTAGGTGTTGCTAGACCTATGATCTTGGTTTCACTTGGCTAGATGTTATTCCAACCACTTTGTCTCTTTATAAATGTATGGTTGCACAAGCTCTTGGATTCTCCTTCTTCTCTACTACCAAGGAAACATAGATATAAAATGGGAAAAGAGAAAAAGGAGGTGTTCCTAGCCAAAAACTAGCTAGCTTAAGCTGGGAACTGCTATGTCATATTGTAATACTCAATATATTAATTTTAATTCATAAAAAAAACAAAAAATAATATTATGAAATTTATGTTAAAATTATAAATACCTTAACTTTCAAAAGTAAAAATAAAAACAAAAATTTTATGACAAAATAAAAATAAGCTAATTTTCTAATATATTAATATTTAAATATATTTAAATACACTAATATCTAAATATATTA
>JZKD02S2377239.1:253319-272210 GCA_000966675.3 Picea glauca
ATAAAATTGACAAAATAAAAAAAGATAATGAATATATAGCTAATTACCATGGGACGATATTCATTCGATCCACCATCAATGTGACCATATTTCCTACAATGTTTTGTAGCTATTGTTATTAAAATTCTTACGGGACGTCTAAGGCAACATTTTTTACAAGGGAAATAACATCTACCATCACCCTTTTCACCCGCTTTACTTTTTTCCCCACCTCTAACAACATTTTACGACATTCTTCCATACAAAAATACCCTTTCGGAACCATCGTTGTTATAGCAATATTGTTGCAACATATTTAAATCGTCAAATATTTATAGTCCAATTTTAGGTCACTATCGTCGCAATTGCAATGAACGTGACCTAAAAATATTTTTTTTTTTACCTATTTATTTTAGGTCATTTTTAACGGTCAATTTTAAGGTTAGGTAAGTCGTCGCTCTTGTGACGGAAAAACTAAATTTGTCTCTCTTGAAACGAACATTGACCATAATAATTTATTCAAACTAAATGCGTCGAGATAGTGATGAATACGGGGCGGATTTAGAAAAATTGAACTTTTTCTCTTGCATGTTACAACGAAAGAGTACTTTCGTCGCAAGTGGTTGTCGCAAAATTTTCAATATGTAGTAGTGATGGTAGCATGTGAGCATATTGAGATAAATGCTTAATGTAATCATTTACCAATACAACTAACATCTCCTCTAGGAGAAACTTCTTGTGTTGGTTCTAGGTTACTATGGAGGAATGTTTGATCACAACACTAGAAGAGTGTTGATCTCATTTCGTATTGTATCTCTTACTTTTGATCTTTGTTTCAGGAAGGTCACAAGTGATAGCTCTAAAGGATTTATTGTGATGATTATTTTTGCTATTGTTTTATTACTATTATCAAAAGAGTATTATTCTTTCATGTTGTTTTGTTGACCTTGTTTCAGGTCACAAGTGATAACCCTGAGGAAGCTATTGATCCAAGTGGATATTGGTGGCCACCTGCCTATTCCACTTGGACCCACACCATTGTTTCTTTCAGTTTTTCAGTTTCCTTAATTGTGGCACAATTTACTATTTTTAGAAGTTTTTTAGGTCTGAACTTCCAGAGCCATTTTGAGGCCTTAAACGACATTTTTTTGGCATCAATGCTCTAGCAAAATTGGGTCTATTATAGACCCGATATTCTCTATCCCGAGTGTATTCCTCAGATAGATCTATCTAATGATGTATCATGTGCATCAAACAGAGATAGTATGCCAAAGTTACGACCCCGGGAAATTGATGTACCAATTTACCACGACGGGGCCCATATTCTGGTGTTTCATCTCCTAAGGTTAGGTTTTTGGATGTTTAGGGTTTTCCATTATTTCTCAATAATATATAGGCCTTTGAGCCTCATTATAACATAGAGTTAAGAAGCCAGTAGCTGCCATATCTCTTCTCAGAGATAAACTACTAGTGCCCAAGCTATTTTATTTCCATTTTGTCGCCAAGCATATTTCAGTCATTTGTTGTTAATGAAATGAAGTTTTACTTCCATTACATCTATGATTTTATGTGTATTTATGTATTTCATTATGTTCTTGCATAAATTCGGATTAGTGGTATCATATCAGTCTTCTCTTTCTCAATCCTTCTTTGCATGTCCCCAATGAGGTCGGGTTATAAGGAGTTAGGGCTCGATCATGTTGAACCATTGCAAGATCATCCTTGCAAACCTCGACGACCGCCCATGGGGGAAGAAAAGAAAGATGAGGGAGCAGGATATCCTATCAAATTATTTCTCAAGGAGGCCCTCGAGAAACAAAGGAACGTGATGATGGACAACTTTGCCCAGATCCTTCAACAACTGCCCACTGGCAGCGCATCTACATTTAACAACCACTCTCGAGGCGCCACTCCTTTTAAGGTAAAAGTAAACTTTGACATGACCATATTTGAGGGCCAAATAGATGCAGATGTCACAGATAGATGGTTGAATCTGTTAGAAGGATATTTCTCAGTTCATGACTTTTCCGACCAAGAAGGATTATTTTTTCACTCCGTAAAGCCGCCCCCCATGTCAAGGACTAGTGGGAAACCTACTGGGAGAAACAAAGCAAGGGGGAACCCTCTCTGTTCTCAGTCGCACCCACTTGGAATTATTTCTATGATGTCATCAAGGAACAATATTATCCCATGGGGAGCTATGAGGATAAATACATACAATGGACTACGTTGCGGCAACAAAGGGTCCAAGATGTGCATGAGCTGATGAGTCTATTTCATACCCTACGCACAAAGTTGGGTATCAAATATTCGAAGAAACATTTGGTGTTAAAGTAATGCAGTTTTCTTCATAGATAAATTCAGGAGGAAATGGAGTTCCTTGACATCTCCTCGCTTGGTGCGTCATATTGATATGTTGTCGAGATTGAGGAGAAGTTCAAACAGAGGAAGTGATACTTTGGGTTTGCGAATCAGAAGCAAGGGAAAGGTACCCCCAAACCATGGAACAAAGGACCAAGCCAAGGAGGGGTGGCCTAGGAAAACCCGCCAAAGCTGCAAGAAAAGAAAAACACCATGAAGCCAAAAAAGGACACAGGGAAGTGGTGTGAGTTCCATAAGACCTCCACTCACAACACGAGTGTCAAGCCAAGCATTCACTAGTAGCCGAGTTGAAGAATTTTGAATTGGATGCAGGCTCCAACTCTGAATCAGAACCTAACATGGGGAACGACAGGGGGAAGCAGATTATTGATGCGGATCCCAATCCCATCGTTGTGACCACGAAGATCCAGAAGAAGGAACCAGAAGATCCAAAGGAGTTAGAGTGCCTCTTCCATTCCCAGATGTGGGTAAGGGGTTCCCCGTTGCAGTTCATTGTTGACAGCGGGAGCCAGAAGAACCTCATATTAGTAGAGGTCATGAAATGACTGGGCTTGCCGACCAAAATACACCCACAACCATACACCATCGGGTGGTTGCACCAAGGACGAGACCTCCGCGTTAGCCCACAATGTCGCCTTCCCTACAACATCAATCCCTCCACGGATGAGGTATTATGTGACATTGCTCCTCTTGATGTTTCTAATGTGTTATTAGGCCAACCATACTTGTGGAAGTGACATGTTGTGCATTAGTCCAAGCCTCGTGTTGTTATTATTACTTTGGGAAATAAGCTATACAAGATACCAGAAATAGCACCACCTACAACCATCTCTTTGGTTACTGCAAAACAATGCAGTAAGATCATTGCCAAAACCAGGAAATTTGTTTTCCTGATGATCTGCCCTCAGGGAAAGAAGAATATTTTGGCCACGACCTTCAGACAGGTCCCCTCTACATGACAACAACGGATGGATAAGGTCATGGAGGAGTACGAGGACATCTTCACCTCCCTCACAGTGGTGCCTCTACACTTCCAAGTCAAGCACCCCATCGATCTGACCCCAGGTGCATCGCTACCCAATGGACCAATCTATAGACGCTTTGTTCTAGAGAATGATGAAATCAAGAGGCAAATTCAGGAGTTGTTGCATAAGGTCACATCCAGCCAATTTTTTCTCCCTGTGGGAGCCCGATCGTGCTGGTGCAGAAGAAGGATGGGACTTGGAGACTCTGCATTGACTATCAGGCATTGAATAAGATCATTTTCTGGAATAGGTAACCAATCCCACAGATTGATGACCTTCTGGACCAACTAAAGGGGGTGAAATAATTCACCAAGATCAACTTGAGTTCTAGGTATCACCAGGTACCAATTGAACCCTATGATGTGTGGAAGACTACCTTCAAATCTAAAGAAGGCCTTTTTGAATGATTGGTCATGCCTTTCAGGTTGATGAATGCCCCTGCAACCTTCATGGGACTAATGGATGACATCTTGTGACCATTCACCAACTCATTTGTACTGGTGTACTTGGATGACATTTTGATCTTCAGCGAGACTTGGGAAGAGCACCTCCACCACATCCAACAGGTCCTCCAAACACTGCGGCAACACAAGTCATGTGCCAATTTGGAGAAGTGCACTTTTGCATGACCCAGGTTCAATATCAGGGTTACATTATTGATGAGAAGGGGGTGCATGTGGATCCAACCAAGATCCAATTCATTCAGGATTGGATATCCCCAACCACCCTAATAGAGCTCCACAACTTTTTGGGTCTTGCCAATTTCTACCATAGGTTTGTGTTGGGATTATCTCATATCACTTGGCTATTGAGTCAAGTCACCAAGGGAAGAGCGAAAGAAAATTATTTTGGTATGAATCTCAACAGAAGGCATTCGAATATTTGAAGCATCACCTCTGCTCTATACTAGTGCTCACATTACCAGACTTGCAACAACCATTTGAGATCGAGACAGATGCCTCCGAATATGTTATTGGGGAAATCCTTACTCAACAAGGGCATCCAGTGGAATATCCCAGTGAGACACTTTCTGCCACAGTCTAGAAGTATTCCAATTATGAAAAAGAGATGTATTCCATTGTGCAGGCTTGCTGATAATGGAAGCATCAAATTTTGGGAAAGGAAACGGTCATCCGCACAGACCACCGACCCTTGCAGTTCATACATACACAAGGGAAGTTGAAAAACAATCGCCATCATAAGTGGTCCACATAACTGCAGTAGTTTCATTTGAACATTAAGTACAAGGAAGGAAGCACCAATAATGTTGCAAATTGCCTCATCCAACCACCTATCATGGCGCTAACCACGGTGCTCAACTCTTGTGGTCACGAGACTTCTGATTGGCCACTTCTCTACAAAAGTGATCCAGAATTCAGCCACACATACAATACGCTCTTGGAGGGTAAGAAAGTTCCTAATTTTCACCTCCAGGATGCCTTGCTATGTCACCTGCAACACCTTTGTGTTCCTTCAAGCGAGCGTGCCAAGATGATTTGGGAGGTACAGTACAGTCGGGTCGCTCAACATTTCGAGGTTGAGAAAATCATGGTAGTACTGCAAAATTATTTCTATTGGTCTAACCTTCGACAAGATGTCGGGAAGTACTTTAAGTCCTGCACTTCTTGCACCATTGCCAAACCGACCATCAAGAAGAAAGGCCTCTATACTTCGCTGCCTACCCCTAGTCGACCTTGGGAACCCATCTCCATGGATTACATATTGAGCCTTCCTTCTACTAAGCATGGAAATGAATTTTTTTTTGTCGTCATCGACACATTCTCGAAGATGTCCATTATGATGGTCTGCAAGAAGAATATCACAATAGAAGCCACTGCTAAAATATTCTTTGAATGAGTCTGGGTACACTTTGGGATCCCACAGTCTATCATCTCGAATCGGGACAGTAGGTCCCTCGGTACATTTTGGTCCAGCCTCTGGTCGATGCTGGACACCAAGCTCACCAAGTCCACATCTTTCCATCCACACACTGATGGCCAGACAGAAGTCGTCAACCGTATGATTGTACACATTTTGCACATGTACAACTCAAAGAATCCACACACATGGGATGATAGCCTCCCCTATGTACAACACAACTACAACTGGTCTCTCCATAGCTCAACCAGCCACAACCCCTTTCAGATGGGCTTGGGATTCTAGCCACTATGTCCCATTGATGTAGCCATGCCATTTGTGGCTACTCAGAAAGATTCAACCCATGTCGAGTCTGAGGCTGACAAGGAAAATAGATTCATTGAGCACATTCAGCACATCCGCCAACAAATTCATGAAATCTTGGATAGAGCCAATGCTAAGTACAAGAAGCCACATGATCAACATTGGGTGCCACATAACTTCTAGGTGGGTGACAAAGTGTGGCTACATTTGCAAAAGGAGTGCCTCGCTGGAACCTACCGCAAGATTCGCCCTCTCCGATATGGGCCATACACCATCACCAAGGCTATAGGGGAAAATTCCTTTGAGATCAATATTCCACCATTCCTTGGTCTGCACCTAGTGTTCAATGTGGACCACCTTTGGCTCTACTTTCCACCTCTACTACACACATCCGACATGGTAGAACAACTCACACTAACATAGTTAAACCCAGATTGCATGGAACAAGCCACAACTGATCGAATTATGGACACACAGATCAAGAACACCTGCCAACAGAGGATCCATCTATATCGAGTAGTCAAATAAGGCCAACTTCTTCACCAGGGAAAGTGGCTCACTAGGGACCAAGTGCAACAAAAGTTTCCTCATATCATGGAGGAACTCAATGCAATGGGGACCATTGCCTCCTAAGGGGGAAGGAATGATCCAGGTGGATATTGGTGGCCACCCGCCTATTCCACTTGGAACCACACTATTGTTTCTTTCATTTTTCCAGTTTCCTTAATTGTAGCACAATTTACTATTTTTAGCAATTATTCAGGTCCTGAACTTCCAGAGCCATTTTGAGGTCCTAAATGACATTTTTTTGGCATCAATCCTATGGGCAATTTGAGTCTGTTCCAGGCTCGATATTCGTTGTCAGTAGTGTATTCCTTGGATAGATATTTCTAATGATGTATCATGTGCATCAAGAAAATATAATATGCCAAAGTTACGACCCCAGGAAATTGATGTGCCAATTTACCCCGATGGGGCCCATATTCTGGTGTTTCATCTCCTAGGGTTAAGTTTTTGGATGTTTAGAGGTTTACATTGTTTATCAATAATATATAGGCCTTTTATCCTCATTGTAAAACAAAGTTTAGAGGCCAGTAGCCACCACATCGCTTCTTAGAGATAAGCTACCAGTGCCTGAGCTATTTTATTTCCATTCTGTCTCTAAGCATATTTCAGTCATTTGTTGTTAATGAAATGAAGTTTTACTTCCGCTGCATATTTGCGTTTATGTGTATTTATGTATTTCATTGTGTTCCTACATAAATCCAGATTAGTGGTATCATAGCAGTTTTCTCTTTCTCAATCCTTCTTTGCATGTCCTCAACAAGGTCGGGGTATAAGGAGTTAGGTATCGATCTGGTTGAAAAGAAATATGAGGGAGCAGGAGATCCTATCAAATTATTGCTTAAGGAGTCCCTCGAGAAACAAAGGAATGTGATTATGGACAACTTTTCCTAGATCCTTCAACGACTACCCACTGGCAGCACATCTACATCCAGTAGCCACTCTAGAGGCGCCACTCCTTTTAAGGTACAAATAAACTTTGACATTCCCATATTTGAGGTCCACATAGATGCAGATGTCATAGATATATGGTTGAATCTGATAGAAGGATATTTCTCATTTCATGACTTTTTTGATTGAGAAAGGATTATTTTTTCACTCCTTAAAGCCACCCCCCATGTCAAGGACTAGTGGGAAACCTACTAGAGCAACAGAGCGAGGGGGAACCCTCTCTGTTCTCGGTCGCACCCACTTGGAATTATTTCTAAGACGCCATCAAGGAACAATATTATCCGGTGGGGAGCTATGAGGACAAATACATACAATGGACTACGCTGCAGCAGCAAAGGGACCAAGATGTGCATGATCTGACGAATCTATTTCATACCCTACACACAAAGTTGGGTATCAAATATTTGGAGAAACATTTGGTTTTAAAGTACCGTAGTTGTCTTCATAGATACATTCAGGAGGAAATGGAGTTCCTCGACATCTTCTCACTTGGTGAGGCATACCAGTATGCTGCAAAGATTGAGCAGAAGTTCAAATAGAAGAAGCGATACTTTGGGTTTGTGAATCAGAAGCAAGGAAAAGGTACCCCCAAACCACCGAACAAAGGACCAAGCCAAGGCGGGGTGGCCCAGGACAACCCACCAAAGCCACAATAAAAGAACAACACCACAAAGACAAAAGAGGACATGGGGAAGTGGTTTGAGTTCCATAAGAGATCCACTCACAACAGAAGTGAGTGTTGGGCCAAGAAGTCACTGGTAGCCGAGTTGAAGGCTTCTGAATCAGATGCGAGCTCCGATTCTGAATCTAAACCCAACAAGCGGAATGATAGGAGGAATCATATTATCGATGCAGATCCCAAATCCATAAAGATCCATAAGAAGGAACCAAAATATCCAGAGGAGACAGAGCGCCTCTTCCATTCCCAAATGTGGGTAAAGGGATCCCCATTGTAGTTAATTGTCGAAAGCAAGAGCCAAAAGAACCTCATCTCAGTAGAGGTCATGAAATGGTTGGGCTTTCCGACCACAACACACCCAAAACCATAAACCATAGGGTGGTTGTACCAAGGATGGGACCTCCACGTCAGCCAACAATGCCACCTTTCCTACAACATCAAGCCCTTCATGGATGAGGTATTATGTGACATTTATCCTCTTGATGTTTTTGATGTATTATTAGGCCAACTATACTTGTGGAAGAGACATGTTGTGTATGAGTCCAGGCCTTCTAATGTTATTATTACTTTTGGAAATAAGCTATACATGATATCAGAAATAACACCGCCTACATCCATCTCTTCGGTTACTGCAAAACAATGCAGTAAGCTCACTGACAAAACCAGGAAATTTGTTTTTCTGATGATCCACCCTCAGGTAAAGAAGAAGGTTGTGTCCATGACCTCTAGACATGGCCCCTCTGCCCGACAACAATAGATGTATAAGGTCATGGAGGAGTACGAGGACATCTTGACCTCCCCCGCAGGGGTTCCTCTACACTGTCAGGTCAAGCACACCATCGATCTGACCCCAAGTGCATCGCTGCCCAATGGACCAATATATTATTGATTTATTCTGGAGAATGACAAAATCAAAAGGTAGATTCAGGATTTGTTGCAAAAAGGTCACATATGGCCGATTTCATCACCCTCTGGGAGCCCGATCGTGCTGATGCAGAAGAAGGATGGGACTTGGAGATATTGCATTGACTATCGGGCACTGAACAAGATCATTGTCTGAAATAGGTACCCGATCCCACAAATTGATGACATTCTGGACCAACACAAGGGGGAGAAATATTTTAGTAAGATCGACTTGAAGTCTAGGTATTACCAGGTACTAATCGAACCCTCTGATGTGTGGAAGACTGCCTTCAAATCCAAGGAGGGCCTTTTCGAATGTCTAGTCAAGCCTTTCAGGTTGACGAATGTCCCTGCAACCTTCATGAGACTAATGGATGACATATTGCGACCATTCACCAACTCATTTGTAGTGGTGTACTTAGATGTCATTCTGATCTTCAGCCATACTTGGGAAGAGAACCTCCACCACATTCATCAGGTCCTCCAAATACTGCGACAACACAAGTTGTGTGCCAATTTGGAGAAGTGCACTTTTGGCATGACCTAGGTTCAGTATGTGGGATACATTATTGATGAGCGGGGGGCACATGTGGATCTAGCCAAGATCCAAGTCATTCAGGATTGGCTATCCCTAACCACCCTAACAGAGCTCCGTAGCTTTTTGGGTCTTGCCAATTTCTACCGCAAGTTCATGTTGGGATTCTCTCATATCACTTGGCCCTTGAGTCAAGTCACCAAGGGAGGAGCGAAAGAAAAATTCTTTTGGTCTGAATCTAAACAGAAGGCATTTGAATATTTGAAGCATTGCCTCTACTCTGCACCAATGCTCACATTACGAGACTTGCATCAACCATTTGAGATCAAGATAGATTCCTTCGACTATGCTATTGGGGCATTCCTTACTCAACAAGGGCATCCAATGGCATATCACAGTGAGACACTTTCCAACACAATCCGGAAGTATCCCACTTATGAAAAAGAGATGCATTACATTTTGCAGGCTTGTCAACAATGGAAGCATCACATTTTGGGAAAGGAAACAGTCATCCACACAAACCACAGACCCTTGTAGTTCATACAGACACAAGGGAATTTGCAGAATGATCACCATTAGAAGTGGTCCACATACATGCAATAGTTTCATTTGAACATTAATTACAAGAAAGGAAGCACCAATAATGTTGCAGACTACCTTAGTTGACCACCTATCATGGCGCTAACCATGATTCTCAACTCTTGTGGGCACGATACTTTCGATTGACCGCTTCTCTACAAAAGTGATCTAGAATTCACCCACACATACAATACGCTCTTGGAGGGTAAACAAGTTCCTAATTTTCACCTCCAGGATGTCATGCTATGTCACCTAGGACACTTTTGTGTTCCTTCAAGCGAGCGTGCCAAGATGATTTGGGAGGCGCACTACAGTCGCGTTGTTGGGCATTTTGGGGTCGGAAAAACCATGGAAGTAGTGCAAAAGTATTTCTATTGGCCAAACCTTTGACAGGATGTCGGGAAGCACATCAAGTCCTGCAATTCTTGTGTCATTTCCAAACTGACCATCAAGAAGCAAGGCCTCTATACTCCATTGCCTACCCCTAGTCAACCTTGGGAATCCATATCCATGGATTATATGTCGGGCCTTCCTTCTACTAAGCAGGTCAATGACTGTGTTTTTGTGGTCGTTAACAGATTCTCAAAGATGTCCATTATGATGGCCTGCAAGAAGAATATCACATCAGAAGCCACTGCTAAACTCTTCTTTGAACAAGTGTGGGTACACTTTGGGATCCCACATTCTATCATCTCAGATTGGGATAGCAGTTTCCTCAGTACATTTTGGTCCAGCCTCTGGTCGATGCTGGACACCAAGCTCACCAAGTCCACATCTTTCCATTTGCAAACCGATGGCCAGAAAGAGGTCATCAACCGGATGATTGTACACATTTTGCGCATGTACAACTCAAAGAATCCACACACATGGAATGAGAACCTCCCCTATGTACAACATAGCTACAATCGACCTCTCCATAGCTCAACCAGCCATTATGTCCCATTGATGTAGCCATGTCATTTGCAGCTACTCAGGTAGATTCAACCCATGTATAGTCTGAGGCTGACAAGGAAAACATATTCATTGAGCACATTCAACACATCCACCAACATGTTCATGAAATCTTGGATAGATCCAACGCTAAGTACAAGCAACGACAAGATCAACATCGGGTGCCACACAACTTCCAGGTGGGTGACAAAGTGTGGCTACATTTGCAAAAGGAGTGCCTCGGTGGACCCTACCACAAGATTTTCCTGCTCCGATATGGGCCATACACCATCACCAAGGCCATAGGGGAAAATGCCTTTGAGCTCAGTATTCCACCATTCCTTAGTCTACACCCATTGTTTAATGTGGACCACCTTCGTCCCTACTTTCCACCTCTACTGGACACATCTGGCATGGTTGAACAACTCACACCAACAGAGTTAAACCTAGATTGCATGGAACAAGCCACAACTGATCGGATTATGGACACACAGATCAAGAACACCCGCCAGAAAGGGATCCATCTATATAGAGTTGTCAAAGCAAGCCAACTCCTTCACTAGGGCAAGTGGCTCACGAGGGACCAAGTTCAGTAGAAGTTTCTTCATCTCATGGAGGAACTCAATGCAATGGGGAGCATTGCTTCCTAAGGGGAGGGGAATGATCCAAGTGGATATCATTGGCCACCCTCCTATTCCTCTTGGACCCACACCATTTTTTATTTCAGTTTTTCAGTTTCCTTAATTGTAGCACAATTTACTTTTCTTAGCAGTTTTTCGGGTCCTGAACTTTCGGAGCCATTTTGAGGCCCTAAACGATGTTTTTTTGGCATCAATGCTCCAGAGAATATGACCGCCTTCCAAACTCAATATTTGATTTTAGGGGTGTAGTCCTCGAATAGATATTTCTAATGATGTATCATTTGTGTCAAACGGAGATAGTATGCCAAAGTTACGACCCCGGGAAATTGATGTACCAATTTACCCAGACGTGGCCCATATTCGGGCGTTTCATCTCCTAGGGTTAGGTTTTTGGATGTTTATGGTTTTCCATTGTTTCTCAATAATATATATTCCTTCGAGCCTCATTGTAAAATATATTTCAAAGGCCAAGAGCCGCCACATCTCTTCTCAAAGATAAGCTACCAGCGCCCGAGCTATTTTATTTCCATTTTGTCTGTAATCATATTTCAGTCATTTGTTGTTAATGAAATGAAGTTTTACTTCCTCTGCATCTCTGCGTTTATGTGTATTTTTGTATTTCATTGTGTTCCTGCATAAATCCAGATCAACTATAGTGAAGGTTGCAGGAGGAAACATATTAGATGAGACATGAAGCATACTATGTACATGACCATATACATTAATGTACCAAAGAAGATGAAGAATCAACTATCTTTTGAGATCCAAAGTATCTCATATAGAAATTTATTGTAAGGTGCATAAGGCTCCAAAGATGACCAAACATTAGAAAAAGAACTCACAGTAGACTTGTTCAAAGGATAATGAAGCCACCTTGATAGGAAGAAGAATTCACTTGAAGTCTGACTCAACTTTTCATATTTAGACTTGGTATTCAACACCAAGTATACCCCATAAGAGATGATGAAGTCCTTGTAGACTCACAAAAAATTGAGAGTAAGCATGATCTAAAAAAGGATTAGATGAAGAGACAACTTCCAGGACTGGGAGACAGATGCCATGAGAATACTAGATCGTAGCTTCAAAAACTTCTAGGAGATATGAAATCTCCTAGGAAGATTCCCTTGTTTCAGTGATAGAGAAGGACGTTAGTCAGAAAGACTAGGATATGGATTTTTCCATGAGATTAGAAGATAAGTCAATATTGAATTCCAAGATTGATATAACATATCAAGCATGTTGCAGATGTAAAAATCTTGATTTGTGTCCAGAGGATTCTTCCAACAAGAGGGGGAAGACTATGAAGACACACTTACTCCAGTAATTGAAGAAATAGTTCCAGTATTTATGAATACAACCAGAAAAACCATGATTCATATATAGTATGATATGCAGGGGGAGAAATCCCCATATTTATAATTGAGTGGCAGTTGGTGCATTACATTAGTTGGTTCATGGAGACATGACTACGATAAAAGATAGAATTACCTCCATGAAATAAGAAGAGCTACCTTCAGTATCAGTTATGGAGCCACTTTCAGTTTCATATGAAGTTGTTGTCATGATAGAATAAGAGGAGTTACTCTCAGATTTCAACATCCACAGTGAGGATGAAACAATTATTCTCAGCTTTAGAGTATTTGCAGGTACAAAGTCCCAGTTCCAGAAGTAACAGTTGTAGAGAGAGTAGAGGACATACTCCCAGACAATGAGATAGAAAGTGCTTTGCAGAAAGAACATAGAGCTAGCACGTGATTGTGCAGATTGAGTTACAGCTCAACAAGTGTACCAGGTTGGTATAAAGTGATGTGAAAATTTGACTTGAAGTTGAAGATAGAAAGACTCATATCTGCAAGATGAAGCAAGCTCTTAGATCTTGATATGGCAGAATTGATAGTTTCCTAACGAGCTTGGGCTTTGCCAAGATTAAATTTGATTATAACCTTTACTTCAAGGTTATGAGCCAGTTATATTATTTTTGTATGTGGATGACTTATTCTTAACTAGAGAATAAAATCTCATCACAAAATTGTAAGAAGAAGCTCACTATAGAATTTGAGATGAAAGACGTAGGCCTGATGCATTATTACTTAGGTCTTGAAGTTTGGAAGAGCCCTGAGAAGATTTTCCTTAACCAAGGGAAGTATGCAGTTGAAATACCGAAGAAGTTTGATATGTTTGAATGCAAATCCATGTACACACCCATGGAAACGAAGTTGAAGCTCCTGGTAGACACCACGTCATAATTATTTGGTGATACTATGTATAGACATATTATTGGTTCAATGATGTATATGACGAATACCAGGACATATATATATTTTTCCCTGAGTCATTATCTAGTAGAACCCAGACTTGTTCACCTTGATGATGCAAAACATGTGATGAGATACCTTAAGGGTATGTTGGATTTTGGTCTCTATTATACTAGAGATCATGACTTCAGATTGTATGGATATACTAATTCAAATTGAGTTGGAAGTGGTTATGATAGAAAGATCACTTAAGGATGTTGTTTCAGTGTAGGTTCAGCCATGAATTCATGGTAGAGTAGGAAGCAACCCAATATTTCTCTCATCACGACAGAAGTGAAATATATTGCAGCATGTTCCACCAATTGTGAAGCCATATGGCCTCAGATGTTTTTGAGAGATCTATTTGATCTGGATATGGAAGACACCATGATCCTATGTGATAACCAAAGTTGTATAAATATGATTTGTTCCATGATGAGTCGAAGAACATAGATATATGGTATCACTTCATTGGTGATATGCTGCAGAGAGGAGCCATAAAGATCCATTATGTTGGCATGGATGAACAGGTTTCTTATGTGTTGACCAAGCCTCTATCTCGTGTAAAGTTTAAGCACTTTCAAGACAAGATTGGTATAGTATGAAAGGACCTCCCTTGAAAGGGGGAGTAGTGTTGATGATACTATGGTATTCTAACCAATAGCGAGTAGCTTAGTTAGGATTTTATATCCTAGGGGATTGATCATTCATGGATAGATCCTGTAAGGAAGGGCTTCTAGAGTAATTGTGCATGTGTATGATAGCTTTGGTCAATACTGGTAGCTCCGTTAGGATTTTATATCCTAGGGAATCTTTTGATTCTTGAACAAATCCTTTGGATCTGTCAGAGTACCACAAGATGTTGTGATGCTAGCCTCATGTTGGATATTTCCAACTTCGTGTTGATCTTGTTGATGTCAGCCTCGTGTTGAAGATTTCCAACTTCGTGTTGATGTTCTTGATGCCAACCTCGTGCTGAATATTTCCATCTTCATGTTTATGTTGTTGATGCTAGCCCCATGCTAAAGATTTCGAGCTTCGTGTTGATGCTGTCGAGATACCAGATTTGTGATGAATATTTAGAGCCTAGTGTTGATGTTGATGATGATCCAACCTTCGTGTTGTGATGATGTTGTTGTTGATGTTGTATCCTCCTTGTGTTATTATTGATGATGATGATGTATTAGTGTTATATTAATCCATGTTGATGTAGATGATGATGATGCCACTTCAGCTTCTTGTTGAAGATGATGATGATGATGCCACTTCATCTTCTTGCTGAAGATGATGATGATGATGATGTTATTTTAACTTTAATGTTGAAGATGATGATGTTACTTTAGCCTCACACTAAATTTGATGATTATGTTACTTTAGCCTCATGATAAAGATGATGATGATGTTACTTTAGGCTCATGATGATGAGGATGACGATGCTACTCTAGCTCCATGCTATGAACAATGATGATGAGAAAAAATTCTGGTGATTTATAGATATGTGAGTCAGTGTTCCAGATGTTGTTGATGTTGCTTCCCTCTCTCTCTCTTGATGATGCTATAGAATACACTTCTTGTTAAGGGGGGGTGTTGAAATATTGTAACTTCAAAGAGTATTCTATTTATTTAGTGATTCATTAGATCAATCCCCTTTTGTGGATTGATCATGTCGAGCATTGTAATTGACCAAATCCCATTTTGTGGATTGATCATGTCGGACATTGTAATTGGAAAAATACCATTTTGTAGATTGGTCAAACCCTAATTAAATTATGCAAATTAAGAAGTCATCCCCCAAGCCTAATTAAAGTGGTTTTAACCACTAAGAAGACAATTTGACCCTGCCTAGTGAAGAGACACCTTTCCAACGCCTGCCAAATTGTATAAATAAAGGAATCCAACACCTCATTATCTCACTCACTCATTCAATCATCAAGTGAGCAAGTTTGTTAGCTGCAGCTAGGAGAAGAAGGAAGAGAGAGTCGCATTTCTTAGTGTTGGATATTCTTTAATGTTTTGGTTTATTGTCTTGGCATTGTATTGGTTATCTATATTAAGGAATTGTTTTCTGGGTTTTCTCCCCCATAAGGGTTTACCAATATAAATGTTGTGTATCTTGTGATTGTGTTTCTCTCAGTGATCCTAACTATGCTATTTTTATCTAGTAAATTGAAAAGAAACCTAATAATAGCTGAAAACTTAACATAATCAACCAAAGGCTCAATTATTTTAGGGGCTATACAAATTACATAATTACATAATCCAAAATTAACTCACCATCCTAAATAAGGGGACCATAAATCAACACAAGGAGCAACATAACTAAGATTTAATATTAAAAATATTCATGCTTCCCCAGCCAACCCGTTGAATATTCACTGAGCAAGAAAAAAAAAATGCAAGGGAATAAAATGAAGGGTTGAATCTCATGCCAAACGTAGAGGTTTAATGGAGAGATCCCAACTTTGGCAAGTGTACACAACCATAAATGAAAAGAATAAATGCAATCTCAGAGGTTTAAAGGAAATTCGCTTGGAAATTTTACACAACTAAGGAAAAATGCAAAGATACACCAAGAGAAAATCGTTGGGGAAGAAAAACGAAAACGAAGAGGTTAATTGAAATCTGCCTCTGGAAATTTTACAATCCTTGGGAAGAAAAAACGAAATTGTAGAGGTTAATGGAAATCCGCCTCTGACACGTTTACACAACTGTGGAATAAAAATGCTAATATACACTCAAACACAATCGTTGGGAAATAAAAATGAAATCGTAGAGGTTAATGGGTATCTCACTCTATAAACTTTACACAACTGTAAAAAAAAACATAATGACACACCAAGAGACAATCGCTCAGAAAAAAAGAAATCACAAAGGTTAATGAGAGATCCCATATGACAAGTTTACACAACCACTAAAACACAGAGATGCACCGAGAGACAAATCCCTGAGGAAAAAATGAAACCGTAGAGGTTAATAAGAGATCCCATCAGGTAAGTTGACACAACCATTAAATCGCACAGATGCACCAAGAGACAAATTGCTGAGGCAAAAACGAAATCACAGAGGTTAATGGAAATTCACCTGGAGCTTCCCAGGCTGGGAGAATGCCTTAACAATGTAGAGGTTAAAAAAATGGTTTGCAAGGTAAACAAAGGGAGGTTTTCCCCAGCACATAGGTTACTTTTAAATGAAAAAATGGTAGAGACAATAGAGGGAAAATAAACGCCATGGGACTCATATTGCTGGGAAAATGAACATGCAAACATTGTGTGAATTCCTCAAGCATCAAATAAAATAAGCATCGTAGATATTGCTAGTGTTGATGATGAACACCGAGAAAGGGTAAAGGATCCATACATATTTTAAAAGAATATAGTACACATTAAAAAGATTAACGCAATTTTATAATCTCAACATAAATACTGTAACTGAAGATGATAATTCAAAGATTTTCTCCCACGCTTGCTCTCCTTCCAGCTCCCCGCTTGCTAACCGTGGAGACTTCACTGGTACCTCCCAGCCAACTCTAGGGGTAATATTCTTCCCCCTTATCCCCCTGATCCGCAAAGGGGGCACACACACAAAACCCTAATTCTCTAGCTCTCAGCTCGCCTCGCAAGGTAGAGCCACCACTCTCTCACTCAAGCTGGGTATCCCAACTCTCACAAGTAAAAATAGTTTGAATTTATGCATCATAAGCTTACTCATAAATAGTTTCCTCCATTCCTCCTCTCATCCATTTGTTTTATAGCATTTTTCTTAGTGACAACTTTCTATTTGCACATTTAATTCATTTTTTTAAATATTTAATTAGGAATTATTCCCCCCATACACTTGTCACCCGTTCCATTAGTTTCACAAGTAAATTCACAATTTAATTTAATTAAAAGTCAATTTCCCTCACCCATCCTAAGGGCACTCCTAAAGTCACTCCTAGTTGTCCCTTTATTCCCTTTATTTCCCATTTATGACTGACGCCTTTCTAAAATGGAGTTGAGTTAAAATAGGAATGTTCTCTAGTTAGAGTATACTTTAGATACCTTTCTATGCTTATACATTATTGTATGTTAAGAACCCAATACTAGCATATAGAAACACCACAAAGATTTAGAGAACAATATAGAAGAATTGCACCTTTATTATAGAAAACCCCTGAGGTAGGGCAACACCATACAATGGATCCTATTATGGAAGGGGTCCTCTCCTGTTCACTTCCCTCTTCTAGGGGGCATCCTATTATTGAGCTACAACTCACAATACAATAATTTTCTTCATGTCACATTACATTGCTTGAACCCCTTTATATAGTGCTACCATCACCTAAGAACATTATAGAGGAGGAATATTCTAGAAGTAGATCCTTCTAAGAAATCCTCTTGCATTTATTATATCTAACTACCCATTTATTATATCTAACTACCATAGTAGGCCTTATTTAATAATATAGTGGACCTAGTCAACCTTACATTCAATGGCCTCCACTATTATCACTATGGGCCCTCTATCCCCCCCACTGTTAAATTATGATCTTTATTTCTTATGCGGATTAATTCTTTTATTTTCTTCAATACTTTGATTCCAACTCAATATACTTCAACAATACAAAATCAAAATCAAATAGAAATAACTATGTAGATAAGTAAACATGCACATCAACAACACATATACCCTGGGGAAACCCTGTACAAGGATAAAAACCCCAGCAAACAATATTCCTTTATTGCATTAATAATGTAAGATATATTACAAGTATCCACCATGAATGTGCTTCTCTCAAAGAGCTTGCCAAGATGACTCTAACCTGACAAAGACTTACAAGACCTTTCGAAAATACACCTTTGATATGCTGCCTCTTTATCACTGATGTGCTCCTCTATTAATTCACCCTCAACCTGCATATGAAAACTCGGTTTCAAAATTGTGTTGCAAAACTGTGTTGAAGAGGGGATTCGACCTCTTCTTATATAGGCTAAAGAGGGGTAGAGGAGAGGCTCAAAATAGTAACTTGATTGCATGCATAGTCATAACTCAGCTTCATACTTTAGTTCAAACTTAGAACTAGACTTGAGATTGGTTACAACTCAGCATTATACTTTAGTTCGAACTTTAGAACTAGACTTGAGACTGACATGATTTAGTTTGAAATTAGAACTAGACTTAAGACTTTAGTTGCAACTCAACATTACACTTTAGTTCTAAGATAGAACTAGACTCAAGACTTTAGTTGCAACTCAACATTACACTTTAG
>JZKD02S2377239.1:272260-343857 GCA_000966675.3 Picea glauca
TTTGAAATTCTCTTCATGGTGGATAATGTTTACATGTGCCAACACACTAGATCAATACAATTACATCATTTGCAATATTAGGAATATCGTTTGTTTCTAGCTCATAGGAATTTTAGATTCAACCTAAATTTTTCTAGATACCTTGACCTTTTCTCATGGATCATAAGGTTTGACTAGGCTCACAGAGGTTGTATGTTCCCCCTGACTTTTGCACTAGTATGTCTATGCTCATAGAGGTTGTACGTTCCCCCTGACTTTTGCACTAGACTGTCTATGCTCACAGAGGTTGTGCGTTCCCCCTTCCTTTTTCATTAGACTCACATAGAATCTTGTTCATCCTGACTTTTGGTTTGACTCACAGAGGTTGTTCGTTCCCCCTGGACTTTGTCAATACCTCACAAGATTGGTTGATTCACCAAATCTCCCTGGCTAGCCTCAGGGTGGCCCATATGGCCTCTCATTAGAGAATGAATGTTGATGCTGCCAAATTTAACACTCCCTCTCAGCGAGGGAGTCATTCTCAGCCACACCAAGCTTACCTCTTAGCTGCAAAAATTGTCTCGAGGTCAAAGGCTTGGTTAGGATATCAACTACCTACTTGCTCATGGCTATGTACTATAACTTTACTATTTTTCTCTGGACCAAGTCTTGGATGTAGTGGTACCTCATGTCAATATGTTTTTACCTGTCATGAAATACTGAGTTCTCTATCAATTTTATGCAACTTTGATTATCACAGTGAACCACCGTCATCTCGAGATTGTCACCAAACAACCCAGAAACTAATTTTCTGAGCCATACTGCTTCCTTGCTAGCATCACTTGTTGCAATTTACTCAGCCTCTGATGTACTTTGTGCAATGGATCCCTACATTCATCTTGACCAAAAGATCATAGCGGATCCTAAACTGAAGCAGTATCCAGAAGTACTCTTCTGATCCACTGGGATTCTTGCCCAGTTATCATTTTCATACCCATGCAGAAATAAACCACCACTGGATGTATATATCAGACCATAAGTAATGGTCCATCTGAGATATCTCAATATGTTCTTTTCTACTACCCAGTGTCTCTGTCTCGGTTCAGTCATGAACTGACTCATTGCAATCACTGCATAGCATATATCTGGCCTAGTGTGGTTCGTGTACATCAATGATCCAATAAGTTGCCTATACATGGTGGGATCTACCAAATCTGAACCTGTATCAGAATCATGCAACTTCTTCAGGTTGGTAACCATCAGATTAGACATGGATTTGCAATCCATCATACCAAACCTATTTAGTACATCCACTGTGTATTTTCCTTGTGCCAGAAATATCTCGCCATGTCTTTTCCACACTTCAAATCCTAGGAAGCAATGCATCAAGACTAAGTCTTTCATCTCAAATTCTGAGGTTAGATCCCTCTTACACCAGGCTATTAGCCCTTCATTTCCTGTTAGAAAGAGATCATCAACATACATGATTAGTATAACAGGTTGGTTACCTCTTACCTTGAAGTATAGATTTGCATCAACATCACTTTTCTGAAAGCCCTGGCTTTTAAGAAAGCCATCAATCCTATCATACCAAACTCTAGGAGCCTACTTAAGACCATACAATGTCTTCCTTAGCTTGCATACATGAGTACCTTTCTTATGTAGTATAAAACCCTCTGGTTGTTCCACAAAGACCTCATGTTCAATCTTTCCATTAAATAATGTTGTTTTTACATACATCTTATGTAGTTTCCAACCAAGTACGGAAGCTATAGAAATAATAGCTCGAATGGAGGTATGCTTGTCTATAGGAGAAAGAGTCTCTTCATAGTCGATTCCTTCTTTCTGAGTGAAGCCTTTGGCTACAAATATTTCTTTGAACTTTTCCACACTTCCATCAGTTGCATGTTTGATCTTATAGATCCATTTGGAAGAAACCACCGATTTGTCTTTTGGACTTGGAGAAATGTCCCAAACATTGTTCTTTATAATAGACATGTATTCCTCAAGAATGGCATCCTTCCATACTTGTAATTTATCTGCTTCTTCAAATGAAGAAGGTTCGACATCACTAATGTTGCTCATCAGTTCAACATAGCCTCCAAACCTATGAGGCCTCTTCCTTTCCCTGAAATTTCCTTTGGGAGTAGCTATCCTTTCTGCTTCCTACACTATGTCTTTAAGCCACCCTGGCTTCATTTTGGCTGGAGGTTCTTCAAGAGTTATTTCTAACACTTCATCGGGTTCTAGGGGCTCATTGCTTGGCCCTTCATGAGTTTCCTCCCTCTGATCATCTGACTCTTCATTTTCATAAGAGGGTGAAGCTGGATGAACTGCTTCTGAATCCTACTGAAGCTCTCTGGATTTCTTAAATGTGGCTTCCTCATGGAAAGTCACATCTCTGCTTACCTCTACTTTCCTCTAACCTGGTACATAAAACCTGTAAGATTTGGAGTTCTCACTGTACCTCAAAAACATCCCTTTATTTCCTGAGGGTTCCACCTTTGTCCTCTTTTCCTTAGGGACATGAATATACACAGGACATCCAAATATCCTTAGATTCCCTACTTCAGGTTTGATCCTTGAGAAGACTTCTTCCGGAGTCTTATCCTTCAAAATAACATGTGGACACCTCTTTTGAATATACACGGCAGTGGAGGTAGCTTCTTCCCATAAAGAATTTGGCAGATCTTGGTCAAACATCATTGCTTTTGCTGCCTCACAAATAGTCCTATTTTTCCTCTAAACAACACCATTTTGCTGAGGGTTATATGGAACAGTCAATTGTCTCTTGATTCCTCCTGACTTGCTGAAATACTCAAACTGAAGAGATTCAAACTCTCCTCCATTGTCTGTTCTAAGGATTATGATATGATTCCCTATCTTCTTTTCAATAAAGGCTTTATATTCTTTGAATTTATCAAATGTGTCACTTTTAGCTTTAAGAAAATATATCCAACATTTTCTTGAGTAATCATCAATAAAAATGACATAATACAAACAACCACTGAGTGAGGGAGATGACATGGGACCACATACATCAGAATGAACCAGATCTAATATGCCCCGAGTTCTGTTGTCACTACTAGGAAACACTTTCTTTATATTTTTGCCTAGCATGCATCCCTTACAAATTTCATTTTTACTAAGAGAAATAGAGGGCATGCCACACACCATTTTATGTATATCTAGAAGATATTTGTAATGAAGATGTCCAAGTCTTCTGTGCCACAACTCACTGGAGCTAGTCACATCATGAGCCAATGCCTGAACTGATTGTCCTGACATGACGTACAATCCTCGACTGCGAGTTCCAATGGGTTTTGTTGTACTTAAGTGGATACCTTTAGCCCATAGTAGTGCCCTATTTTCCTTGAAGATCACCCAATATCCCTTTTCCTCAAGGGTTGAAACTGATAGTATATTCTTCTTGAGCCCTGGAACATATAATACTTCATCAACATGAAGTCTAGACCCAGATTCCAATCTGAAGGAGATAGAGCCTACTACCTCTATCTTGTAACATTTTTCATCCCCATGCTTGACCTTCTCTGCAAAAGATAAAGCAAAAACCAAATAATATTCTTTCCTATTTTCTTTCTCATTAGAATAAATTTTTTGATTTCTTTTGGATTCATCATCCTCAGCAGTTGAGGCATGATGTTTCCCTTTCCTAGGATATTTCTTTCTAAACCAACAATCTTTAGCAAAATGACCCAACTTATTACAACTAAAGCATTTAATCTTAGATGTATCAATATTCTTGCATTTGAATGTACCTTTGGTGTTTGGCTTCCACTGAGAGCCTTTCTTATTTCCCTTGAATCTTGATGCTAAAGTTGAGTGCTCTTCTTTCGTTGGCTCGCTCTTGGTAGCTGTGCGACTCTCCTCCTATAGAAAATCATGCCATAACCTCTCAAACATGGGCTGAATCTACCTCCCACTTACACTGGATAAGAAGGTCTCCCATGAAGAAGGAAGACTGTCAAAAATGTCCTACACTATATCATCATCATCCACTATCACCCATGTGAGAAAAACCTAATCTCTGATCTAAGCTATCCTGGAACAGAAAGATGCCACTGATTCACCTTTCTCCATCTTCAAATACTTAATCTTGTGCTTAAGTGTCCTCTTCTGACTTGGAGCCTGTTTCTCATACAGATTCACCAAGGTATCCATACAGTCCTTGGTAGTCATCAGCGAAGTCATTACAAGCATTATACTGTCTTTGACTGAGTCAAAGATGATTTGCCTAGCCTTTGCTTGACTCTTCCTAAAATCCATTCTTCCTGCATTATTCATTGGTTCCTCCACCACTGTGGTCACATACTACTCAAGATCATGCTCTTGCAAGATATTTGTTATACGGAGCTTCCACACATTAAAGTTGGTAGCTCCTTCGAGCCTATCTTCGGCCCTGACTGAAATGGAGGATGCCATGGTCCTCACACTGGAAACTTAATCAAGCTTCCTTGGATCTGTGTGTACCTGTTGTTGCACTTCAACACGTTTAACACACACTAAGCTCTGATAGCATGTTAAATTGTGAGCTTGATTTCTTATGCAGATTAATTCTTTTGTTTTCTTCAATACTTTGATTCCAGCTCAATATACTTCAACAATACCAAATCAAAATCGAATAGCAATAACTATGTAGATAAGTAAACATGCACATCAACAACACATATACCCTGGGGAAACCCTATATATGGAGAAAAACCCTGTATAGGGAGAAAAACCCCAGCAAGCAATATTCCTTTATTGCATTAATAATGTAAGATCTCTTACAAATATCCACCATGAATGTGCTTCTCTCAAAGAGCTTGCCAAGATGACTCTAACCTAACAAAGACTTACAATAACTTGCTGAAATACACCTTTGATATGCTGCCACTTTATCACTGATGTACTCCTCTATTACTTCACCCACAACCTGCATATGAAAACTCTGTTTCAAAATTGTGTTTCAAAACTATGTTGCAGAACTGTGTTGAAGAGAGGATTTGACCTCTTCTTATATAGGCTGAAGAGGGGTAGAGGAGAGGCTCGAAATAGTAACCTGATTGCATGCATTAGTCATAACTTAGCTTCATACTTTATTTCAAACTTAGAACTAGACTTGAGATTGGTTACAACTCAGCATTATACTTTAGTTCGAACTTTAGAACTAGAGTTGAGACTGGCATGCTTTAGTTCGAACTTAGAACTAGACTTAATACTTTAGTTGCAACTCAACATTACTCTTTAGTTCTAAGATAGAACTAGACTCGAGACTTTAGTTTCAACTCAACATTACACTTTAGTTCTAGACTCAAGACTTTAGTTGCAACTCAACATTACACTATAGTTCTAACATAGAACTAGACTCAAGACTTTAGTTACAACTCAACATTACACTTTAGTTCTAGACTCAAGACTTTAGTTGCAACTCAATATTACTAAAACAGAACTAGACTTGAGACTTTAGTTGCAACTCAACATTAAACTTTATTTCTAACATAGAACTAGACTCAAGACTTTAGTTACAACTCAACATTACACTTTAGTTCTAACATAGAACTAGACTCAAGACTTTAGTTACAACTCTTGACAAGGAAATTGATAATTCTCTTCATGGTGGATGATGTTTACACATGCCAACGCACTAGATCAATACAATTGCATCATTTGCAATATTAGGAATATCATTTGTTTCTAGCTCATAGGAATTTTACATTCAACCTAACTTTTGCTAGATACCTTAACTTTTTCTCATGGCTCACAAGGTTTGACTAGGCTCACAGAGGTTGTATGTTCCCCCTGAATTTTTCACTAGTATGTCTATGCTCACAGAGGTTGTACTTTCCCCTAACTTTTGCACTAGACTGTCTATGCTCACATAGGTTGTACGTCCCCCCTGACTTTTGCACTAGACTATCTATGCTCACAGAGGTTGTACATCCCCCCTGACTTTTTCATTAGACTCACATAGCATCTCATTTGTCTTGAATTTTGGTTCACAGAGGTTGTTCATTCCCCCTGGATTTTGTCAATACCTCACAAGATTGGTTGATTCTCCAAATCTCCCTGGCTAGCCTCAGGGTGGCCCATATGGCCTCTCATTGGAGAATGAGTGTCGATGCTGCCAAATTTAACACCCACTACCTCTCTATCTACCTAACATTTCATCCCCCTTATGAAAGAATTATCCTCAACGCTTGGTGTACAACCATATACCAAGGTCCCATGGATAAGTGTGGACCATAGTGTTGAAGTAGACTAGAGAACCAGGGTCCCATTGAGAAATGGAAGCCACCATGCTGAAGTAGTCCAACTTCCATTGTAAACCAGGGTCCCATGTCAAATTTCTCATGTGAACTCAACACGGAAGATAGTGACACCCAATAACCAACTGAAAATGATTCTCCAAATAATGACACATATCATGTGGATCCAAATAAGAATATCCATCCACATAGTGGGAAAGGGTGAAAGATGAATCTGGAAGGAACAATACCATTGTAGAATATGCAAGTTGGACACTAGTAATCATAACTAGCTCTCGATGTGGTACATTGATGTTCTCTACAGAAGGTGGAGTAGAGTCATCAAATAAAATATGGAAGTGGTTTTCATCCCAGAAATGACAACTATCCATATACCAATCATCGTAATCGACCTCCAAATCATACCAAGCACATATTTTTTGATTATATTCATCCATGATGTCCACCATAAGAAATGTCTCCTGCATGCTATCCAATGAATCTTGAATACTACGAAAACTTCATTGAGGCCATCTGCAAGGTCATGCAATCTGTCATGCAATGTGCCACACGATGTGTCATACAATTGGGATTTTAATGCTTCAGTCATTTGTAGAATTTGTTTGAGGATTTGAGAGGAAATAACCATCTCAGCACCCTATGAAAAGTTATGAACTCTGTAGTCCCGTCGTCATCATGAAAAAACCCAAAAAATAGAACAATAAATTACTGCAGAAAATCGCGGCTTTTTCCAGAAAAAACCCTGAAAAACTGTTGAATTTAAAATGCTCATAACTTTACTTCCTGGAATTTGTTTCGGCTGAATGTTTTTTGAAATTGGGTATTTTTCCGAGAGGAATTAAAATGCCCAATTTTTTTTACAAATTCAGCTCATAAAGCTTCATATATGAAACTAAAGTGCATCACCCTCTTTTTCTTCCCTAGAAAAACTCTGCAAAAAAGAGCAAAAATTTATTCCCTTCTTTGGCCAAGGAAATTGCTCTGATACCAGTTGTTAAGAACCCAATACTAGCATATAGAAACACTAAAAATATTCAAAGAACAATATATAATAACCACACTTTTATTATAGAAAACCCTTGACATAGGGGAACACCATACAATGGATCCTATAATGGAAGGGAACCTCTCCTGTTCACTTGCCTCTTCGAGGGTGTATCCTCCTATTTAGATACAACTCACAATACAATACTTTTTTTCATGTCTCATTACATTGCTTGAAACCCTTTATGTAGTGCTACCATCACCTAAGAACATTATAGAGGAGGAATCTTCTAGAAGTAGAACCTTCTAAGAAGCCCTCTTACATTTATTATATCTAACTACCATAGTGGGCCTTATTTAATAATATAGTGGACCTATTCCACCTTACATTGAATGGCTTCCACTATTATCACTATGGGCACTATGTCCCCCCCACTACATCTCTAGCTACCTAACATTGTACGCTTTATTCCTTTCTTAATTTTTAAGTCTAATTTGGTTTTTACTTGCACAAGTGTATTAATCACTCCTTTGGATTTATTTTTATTTTTATATTAATTTGATTTATTTCCTCCCCTCATTATTTAATTTAAAATTTACTTTTTAGTCTTCTCACTCAATTAGAATTAGGATTATTTAAATCTTTATTTGGAAATGCCTAGACCCTTAGGGATTATGCTTAATACATTAATTTCTTTAGTTAATTAATTCGGTGGGTGCTCAAGATAATATAAGGTTTAACATTCGCTCAAGTTTTCTAGGCCACCTAGATTCATTGACTATTTTTTTTTTAAATATCGTGACGTGCCCTTCAAGATGCACTTTGTTCTCCAGGGGTGAGACTCATCTTTGATTCAATTTTTGAATATGCGACATGACCTTCAAGGCACACTAAGTGCTCCAAGGGTGCCACTTGTCTTTGACTAGTTTTGGTAGTTGTCCAACCCTTGGAGTCAATACTCCATTCAGGTGAGTAGTTGTCAAATGTGATGGTCCAGAATGCGGATTGGCTCCACCATGAGTACACCCTCATCCAAAACCTGCAAGGAACTCATGTCAATCACATCTGTAGGATCACTAACATAATGTCTCAAAACAGATACATGAAAAACATCGTGCATACACCTCAAAGAATGAGGAAAGGCTAGTTGATAGGCCACGGGCCCTTTCTTTTCCACAACTTCGAAAGGTCCCATAAACCTAGGAGACTCGATCAGCAACTTCATAACTACAGTCAACGCGATGCGCATCGACATAACTCTTCTTTTGATCTTGTGCTTCTTTAATCCCATGTTTTATCGTTTTCATTTTCTATTCCATTTCTTGGATCACTTATAGTCCTACCAGGACTCTATCCTCAATTTGATCCTAGCTCAAAGGCATCCAACATAGTCACTCGTAAAGAAACTCGAATGGTGCCATCTTAATGGTGCTTTGATATCTCGTGTTGTACGCAAACTCTACCAGTGACAAGAAATCCTCCCAACGCTTTTGTTGGTCTATCACGTACATACTCAACATATCCTCCAAGATTTGGTTCATTCTTTCTATCTTCCCATCTGTCTCAAGGTGATAAGTTGTACTAAAGTTTAGTTGGGTTCCCAAGGCCTCTTAGAAACTAGTCCAAGATCGTCATGTAAACATCGATCCTTAATCAAATATGATCCTTTTAGGCACACCATGCAATATCACAATCTCGTTGATAAAAAATATAGCTATGTCTGGCGCTTGATATGTCGGACACACAGAAATAAAATGTGAACTCTTTGTCAGAGTGTCAACTACCACAAAAATCAAGTTGTGCCTCCTTTCCGTTAGCGACAATAAAAAAATGAAGTCCATCGAAATGGATTCCCATTTCGATTTTGGAATAGCGTGTGGCTATAGTAATCCATCCTGATGTCTATGTTCATCCTTCACTTGCTGACATTCCAGACACCTCGCCGCATAGTTAACTATTTTCGCCTTCATTCATTTCCAGAAAAATAAGCACTTAAGGTCTTCCCTCATCTTCATGACTCCTGGATGAGTCGTGTACACTGCTTTATGATATTCGTTTAAGATCAAAATTCTCAACTCGTCATCAGGAAGTACATAAATATGGTTATTATACCTCATCAATCTGTCGTTGTCCAAAGTATATCCTTCAAACCTAGGTCCCAACATGGTGTCTCATCTGATATTTCCCTTAACCTATTTATACCAGTCATCGTTGCGTTGTATAGTTAGAATATTTTCTTGAAGATTTGTCTAAAGAGGTATCACTGAAAATATGTGTAGTCTCTGACTCAATGCATCTTCCACTCTATTCATTTTTTCTTTTATGTAGGTAATCTCAAAATCATACTCTCTAAGTAGTTTTGACCAACGTCTTGGTCACGCGTTCAAGTCATTTTGCAAAAAAATGTGTTGTAGACCACAGTGGTCCATTTTTAGTTCGAATTTTCATCCAATCAGGTAGTGTCTCCACACTCTTAGGGAATAAACAATGGCCAATAAATCCAAATCATGTGTCGCATAGTTCTCTTCATGCTTTCTTAATTTCTTTGATATGTAAGTGATCACTTGACTGCCTTGCATCAAGATTCCACCTAAGCCTTCCTTGGATGTGTCTGTGCATACCAATAAATCCTCATCCATGTCAGGGAATTTTAGTATCGGCATTATGGTAAACATCTCCTTGAGCCTTCGAAATTCTTCTGTGCATTTCTTGGTCCAAACAAACTTCTTGTTTTTCTTCTGCAATTCCATGATCGGATTTTCTATCTTCAAAAAACCTTTGACGAATCGTCGATAATATCCCACTAAACCCATAAAGCTATGTACTTTTGGTACATTCGTCGGTGCAGGCCATTCCATAATAGCCTCTACCTTCATTGGATCCACATCAATCCCTTCTCTGGAGATAACATCCCTAAATAATGAATCCTTGATTGATAAAAAGAGCATTTCAACGATTTCCCGTATAATTTGTTCTCTCATAAAAACTGTAGTACCAAGCATAAATGTTCGTCATGTTCTTCCTCGTTTGAGAATCTATCAATATGTCATCAATGAATACTTCAACAAAATTTTTCAAGTATTCACTAAGCTCATAAATACCCCTGGGGCGTTTGTGATTCCAAATGGTAAAATGGTAAACTCGTAATGCCCGAACCTCATATTGAATACAGTCTTAGGAATGTCTTCCTCTTTGATCCATAGCTAGTGAATCCTGATCTCAAGTCGATCTTTGAAAACACATTCACACCCTTCATTTGTTCAAACAAATCATCTATTCTTGGCAATGGATATTGGTTCTTGATTGTTTCCTTGTTTAATTGACGATAGTCAATACAAAGTCTCCACAACCCATTCTTCTTTCGTATGAAAATAATAGGCGCACCCCAAGGAGACACACTTCAACTTATAATACCCAGGTCCAAAAACTCCTTTAGTTGCATTTTCAACTCTTGTAAATCAAAGGTCAAAATACGATAAGGCATGCTTGCTATCAGTTCAGTTCCAGGTTTTACGTCGATGGTAAATTCCATCTCTCTTTTGGGATGTAAACCTAATAACTCTTTTGGGAGCATGTCTACAAACTCTCATACTACTGAAAGGTTTTCTAATCCTTGTGCCATGCCCTTGTCATTCAACTCTAATACTACATATAGATTGAATCCTTTGTGCATGCTCTTCCATAGTTGTAGGGAAGAAATGAACCTTAGGAAAACTCCCTGGTTTCTTCCTACAATCACTCGTCTTTGTCCCTCATCATCAGTCAAACTCAATCATTTTGACTTACAATTGAGTATCGCATCATGTGATTCCAACCACCCCATATTGATCATGACTTCATAAGATCCTAAGATCATGACATACATGTTGGCCTTCGTTACAAAATCACCCAAGTTGAGGCTACAGTTCGTAACCTTTCCTCCAACCTTCTACTTGGCACCCGAAGCCATTTCCATGTAGCTAAAATCATTTTGTTTGAATGACTTTAACTTAATTATTTTTAGCATTGCACTAGAAATAAAGATCTTTGTAGCACCAGGATTTATCAAAATACTAAAGGTTTGGTCAGCGATGGTACCTGACATCTCAAGCACAGTAGACTAGTGCTCATCCTGACATTTATTCACCGTTGCATGAATCCGGTGGGCCTTTCCCAAATCTCCTACTGTAGTTTGTCTGGCTGACCTGAATCCTTTGGCCCTCTCAATCATACATTCACAATGGTAATGTGGCTCTTCACAAGTCCAACATCCATTCTTTGGTCCAGTGCTCATGGTCCCTGAAGTAGAAGTTACTGGCCCACCAGTCTGAAACCCTGGCTTGTTCTACTGAACAAGGCTAAACTGCTATTGTTTCAAATGACGTTGTTGTTGGTATTGTAGTCCTCTGTAGGGATTCCATTGCTGAGGCATCAGTCATCATGGTGTCATGAATGTGGATCCTCTTGGAGTACCTCGATACCCTGATGGATTTCTAGCTGGTGTTTGATGTTTTTGCGTACCAGATGTCGTATGTCCCATCAGTCTTATGGGAGTTCTGCTCTGACCCCGATGATCAACTCTTCCTCAACTATGAGGGCCTTTTGGACTACATCGTGCAACATATGAGGCATTAAGATCCTCACTTTCGCACTAATGTTGACGTTAATGTTGAACACAAACTTGTTGACCTTGATCTTCTCGGTGTTCAAATGTGGAGCATACCTAAGAAGATCCATGAATCAGGCCTCATACACAGGCACCGTATGACCACCCTGTCGCAAGGTGTTGAACTCATTCATTTGGCTCTCAATGATTACCTCTCCCAGAACTGTTGCTCGAACAATTCCCATGGCACGTCTTTGATGGCCATGTTGAGTTGTGGTAGGAGCGTCTTTCACCATAGAAGAGCGCTCCCATTCATATGAAAGACCGCCATGCATAATTTCATGTTGGAGGTGTAGTCACGAAGTGCGAAGCACATCGCCATGTTCTTCAACCATGCCTCAGTAGCTGCACCATCTGTGGAACCCAAAAACTCAAGAAAATTGACCTTCTTGAGTTCTCTGTTAATGCTACCAGTATTGGCTGGGGTGTGTTATGGAACCTCAGGGGGTATAAGTTCCCTGGCCTCATCTATATATATATACATTTAATCAAGGCCTATGAAATCCTATAAAATGACCTCATCAACCCAACCACATCCCCCACAACAATACACTCCTATCCAATGAGTTGTTCTTCTCCTTGGGGGTTAGACCCCTATGGCGTGGATGCTACTGGAGGCATCATGCCTCCTCCCCTAACATGATGTCATCTTCCCCCATGGCGTCCTCTAACCATGATTACCTGTAGGGACACAATTCAATTTAATTAGTGATAAATTATTAATCAAGTGTTTAATACAGTGGAAGGCGTAATATTACCAAGTCATGGGGTTGAACCCACTCTAATACCATATGTAAATCCCCCTCCGTTATGACTAGAAAAGGAAAATCAAAATAGGTAAAAAAAAATTTAGTGCATAAGGAAAGTAACTTCAACACATAATTCATAGCAGTGCATAGTCAAATTGCATCATAATTGAAAGAATTACAAGCGACCCCTCGTCATAACGAAATAACGATGCAACCAACGCATACAAATTAGTAACGACACATAATTAACACATCATCACATTAGATAACAACACAAAATCAAAGTATCATAAATGGTGATGCAAGATTAACTTGTCATGATCAAATGGAATCATCAATACTTTTAATCTCTCAACTCATCACATAAAGATAACATAAGGATGACATAAAGATAATATAAAGGTAACATAAGGATAAAATAATAATAACATAAAGATAACATAAGGATACTACCCACCCAACCTACACTGCAAGGTTAGGACCTCCAGGACACATAAGCAACGTTGAAGCCTAGGATTCATCCGATTGATTTTAACCACTTAAGGTCTCAAGGATGGTGATTGTTCTGAAGAACAAGGAGGTGTGTAAATCCCCTAATCACTTTCAATCATATCTCCAATCTAGAATATCAATCGTACATTAACTTTATCACATTGCGCAAGAGAAATTTGATTACCAAATTAATCATACATCAATGATAATCAAGGCGTAGTAGTATTCTAATCACATAACCCATCATAAATCACATTAAATCCAAGTTTCCAGAGAATTCATCAGTTATATTCACGGCACAAAGATTCCAATCACACATCACATCGATTTAAGACACAAGAGTAGGCATCA
Source organism: Picea glauca (assembly GCA_000966675.3). Taxonomy (NCBI): domain Eukaryota; kingdom Viridiplantae; phylum Streptophyta; class Pinopsida; order Pinales; family Pinaceae; genus Picea; species Picea glauca. Next base: position 285,731 of record JZKD02S2377239.1, read on the forward strand.
ATTTTATTCATTTCGTGAGGAAATCTAATCACAAATATTCAATCATGCATCACATTAAAATTAAGGCGAGAGTAATCATCATTTTTATTCATTGCATAAAAAATCTAATTACAAACTAGTCATAAATTGCATTAAGTTCATGGCGCCAGAGAAACTATCAACTCAATTAAACACATGTTACCTCATTCTAATGACGCAAGAGAATTTATCAGTTTATTTTCATGGTGCAAAGGAATCTATCAATTCAATCATCTATACATTAACACTATTCGAAGCACGTGAGTAATCTTAATCACTTGAGTAATCATACATCAACATTTCATACATGATGCAAGGAAATCTAATATACTAATTTCAATGTGCTAGAGAATAATTACAAGCAATCACATGTCAAATTTATTTAAGGCGCACACATAAATTTAATCACTAAATTAATCATGCATCATTGTTATTTCAAGGTGGCTCCACAAATCCATTGAAGGCAATCAATTAGATCAACATCTATTAGTAAAAGATAATTTACATATAACTTGCGCATCCCAATAAAACCTAAGAAGATCGTGACATAAAAGTAGTGGAATGAGGTACTAAAATCCTACTGAGTGTCTTAAAGAGGTAAATTAATTTATCAAGCCACAAGGTAAGAATACTACTTCCTAATACCCATTGTAAGGAAAGGAGTGAAAACCCAAACCTATTGAGAAATAGAATATAAGGATTTTTAAATAAAAAAGGGTATCTAAGGGTAAGATCTTAAGGCAGTCAATCCCTTGAAGCAAACACGAGAATTCAATATTACCCCTCATTCCAATTATTTGCTCATAAGGATAAAACTTCTTGAGCAAAGCTTAATAATATATATTATGGAGTCAATACTAATTATTAATTATACTCGAGCGGTACTTGCTAGTATAAGGAATAAACCAAAGGCAAAATTATCTTAGGGCCTATACACATTACATAATTACATAATCCAATTAACTCACCGTCCTAACTAAGAGGACCATAAATCAGCGCAAGGAGCAACATAACTAAGATTTAATATTAAAAATATTTGTGCTTCCCCAACCAACCCGTTGAATATTCACCGAGAAAGAAAAAAAAAACGTAAGGGAATAAAATTCAAGGGAATAAAATGTAGGGTTGAATCTCATGCCAAATGCAGAGAATAAATGCAATCGCAGAGGTTTAATGGAGAGATCCTAACTCTGGCAAGTGTTCACAACCATAAATTCAGAGAATAAATGCAATCGCAAAGGTTTAAAGGAAATCTTCTTGGAAATTTTACACAACCAAGGAAAAACTCAAAGATGCACCAAGAGAAAATCAATGGGGAAGAAAACGAAAACGCAAAGGTTAATGGAAATTTGCCTCTGACAAGTTTACACAACTATGGAAATATGCATAGATACACTCTGAGACAATCGCTTGGAAGAAAAATAAAATTGTAGAGGTTAATGGAAATCCTCCTATAGCACGTTTATACAACTATGGAATAAAAACATAGAGATACACTTAGAGACAATCATTGGGAAAGAAAAATGAAATCGTAAAGGTTAATGGAAATCTCACTCTTGCAAGTTTACACAACTGTAAAAAAAATGCAATGATACACAAGGAGACAATCGTTGGGAAAAAACAAAATTAAAGAGGTTAATGAGAGATTCCATCTGGAAAGTTTACACAACCATTAAAACACAGAGATGCACTGAGAGACAAATCGTTGAGGAGAAAACAAAATCGCATAGGTTAATGAGAGATCCCATCTGGCAAGTTTACACAACCATTAAAATGCATAGATGCACCAAGAGACAAATTGTTGATGAAAAAATGAAATTGCATAGGTTAATGGAAATCCGCCTCGAGCTTCCCAATCTAGGCGAATGCATTAAAAACACAGAGATTAAAAAAAATGGTTTGCAAGGTAAATTAAGGGAGATTTTCCCCAACACACAGGTTACTTTTAAATGCAAAAATCGCAGAGACGATAGATTGAAAATAAACGCCAGGGGAATCGTATTGTTGGGAAAATGAACATGCAAACACTAGGCAAATTCCTCAAGCATAAAATAAAATAAGCATCGTAGATATCACTAGATTTAATGATGAACACCGAGAAAGGGTTTAAGGATCCATACATATTTTAAAAGAATACAATACACATTAAAAATCTTAACACAATTTTACAATCTCAACACAAATACTGTAACCGAAGACGAGAATTCAAAGATTTTCTCCCACACTTGTGCTCCGTCCAACTCCCCTCTTACTAACCATGGAGACTTCATCGGTACCTCCCATCCAACGCTAGGGGTACTCTTCTTCCCGCTTAGCCCCCCGAGTCGCAAAGGGGCCACACACACACAACCAAAATCCTCTAGCTTCCACCTCGCCTCGCAAGGTAGAGACACCACTCTCTCACTCAAGCTGGGTATCCCAACTCTCACAAGTAAAACCAGTCTATATTTATGCAACATAACGATACTAATAACCAGTGTCCTCCATTCCTCTTCTCAGCCATTTGTTTTATAGAATTTTTCTTAGTGATAACTTTCCATTTTCACATTTAATTCTTTTTTTTTTAATTTAATTAGGAATTATCCCCCCATACACTTGTCACCCATTCCCTTAGTTGCACAAGTAAATCCACAATTTAATTTAATAAAATCCAATTCCTCTCACCCATCCTAAAGGCACTCCTAAAATCACTCCTAGTTGTCCCTTTATTCCCTTTATTTCCCATTTATTATTGATGCCTTTCTAAAATGGAGTTGAGTTAAAATAAGAATGTTCTCTAGTTAGACTAGAATTTAGATACCTTTCTATGCTTACACATTCTTGTACACTTTATTCATTTTTTTAATTTTAAATTCTAATTTGGTTTTTACTTGCATAAGTGTATTAATCACTCCTTTGGATTTATTTTATTTTCGTCTTAATTTGATTTATTTCCTCCCTTCATTATTTAATTTAAAATTTTAGTTTTTAGTCTTCTCACTCACTTAGACTTAGGATTAGTTAAATATTTATTTGCAAATGCCTAGACCCTTAGGGATTATTCTTAATAAATTCATTTATTTAGTTAATTAATTAATAAATTTAGCAGGTGCTCAAGATTTTATAAGGTTTAACATTCGCTCAAGTTTTCTAGGCCACCTATTTTCATTGACTCATTTTTTTTAAATACCACGACGTGCCCTTCAAGATGCACTCTTTGATCCAAGGGTGCCACTCACCTTTTATTCAATTTTTAATTATGCGACATGCCCTTCAAGACGCACTATGTGCTCCAAGGGTGGCACTCACCTTTGACTGGTTTTGGTAGTTGTCCAACCCTTGGAGTCAATACTCCATTCAGGAGACCTTGTGAGAGACTAAGGGCCTTTAAGGAATAAGGACCATGCCTTATTGCACGCCCCTTAGAATCTTCGTGAGTGACTGGATCAGTCTTCCCTCACGACATCATGGATCTCTCGAACTAGGTAATTGTTAACCTGCAATTCGAACCATGACGAGAGTGATAGTAGGTTGTTACAGGGATACTGCCACACCTCTCCTTCAATATATGGTTTTTGTGCATGGCCCCTTTACTTCTTATGTGATTCTCGTTAGCAAGAAATTGTCACTCTGCATATATCAATGAAATATTGTCATTGATCCATAAACAACATCATAATATACCCGATCATATGTCACATATGCATAAATAAAATACCCAAACCAAAACAATCCACTCCCTTACTCGATCTAGAGTACAAGGAGGTCTACTAATGCCATCGGCATTTTCAATCTATTAAGTGCCTTGCACACTTAGGGGAAACTTGTCAATAGCATTTGTCAATACATAGATATCCAATAACATAACATCAAAACCATCAACATCATCATAATAATCCACAAGAAAAATAGAAAACATATACTAAAACCGAATCACTTGCACACAAGTGTCCTCAAAGAATAAGTCAATAACATGTGCTCACAAGAGCGAGATGTTACATTTTAAAATTTATGGAAGTCATATTTAACTTTCTATGAGTCAAGGTTAGCAAATAAATCAGGGCACAATGTATAAAAAAAATTATAGTTTGGGTAATCAAAACTTTTCGTAGCATATGAATCACTTTCTTTCTCAAGTATTGTAATATGTTCCATTACAATACATCCAATAAACATACTCTTGTTATTACTTAAATCCAAACACTAAGTGTCCATGAAAACTAGTGGTACATTCTCTGTTATTGCACAAGATGATTGATCAAGAGCCATTTGCTTAGTTTGATCAAAATATTTTTCAAAAGAAAGGGGTATATTGTTTTCAATCACCAAGTCATTATTTAAATATTCTATAGATAATTCTACTAGTAGGTGAAGATTTTTCCTCTAACTAATCTTCCTATTGTTGCTCTTCAATTATAATCGATAAGTCAGTAGAGACCTCATGTAGAACAAGGTTCATGCTTCAAGTCCAATATATATCCTCTCATGTATTTCTGCTTCTGCATGATCATTACTACTTGCAAAAACAAGGACATCTCTAGCTATCTATGCCCATACTCATGAAGGGGTTTGTGGTTACAAATAGGGTCCTCTTGGTCATGGATACACTAGGAGGAATGATAACTAGAGGCACCATAGTTTATGTATGTGTTGGTTGGAAGACCCTATCTATGTTAGTTGGAAAACCCTAGTGAGTGATATATCTGATGCATGTGTTGTTGTGCTGAAGCTAGTAGATCTAAACTAGAATCACAAGTGTGGTCACTTTCTAGCATTCTTCAATATCATAAAAATGGAACTATCATATTTTTAGAAAAAAATGAAACTCTGATAGTTTCAGTGCATGATAGTTTTAGAAAAAAAATATTTCAAGCTCCTTCAAGTGCCCTGAAATCATTAATCTGCAATAACTTGGCTAAAACTGAGAGTGGGAAGTTGCAGTAAGAACTACATGCTCCACACGACTTCCAAACTATAGAGGATTCAGATCTTCCAAGGCTGATAAACTCCTCCTTTTATGCCACCTTTCTCATTTCCTATTGGATTCTCCGAGCAATGCTTGGTTTTCCCAACCTCTCTTCATGGCTAGAAAATGCAAACTCATAGACTATGTTAGTTCCTTGTCAATGTTGTTGGTGTTAACACCAACTTAGTTGATTGTGTGCCTTTTACTATCTAAATTACCTGAGTTTTTTTTATTAACATATCAAATTAATATTGGAATGTAGAACATCAAAGATGATTCAAATTTGAAGGTTGAAAAAGGATGAATACCATGTATATGATGAGAAAATATCCAATGAGAATTATATGGACAGACATCCATGTCCATGCAATGATTTTCTTGGCGGAAAGATGAGGAAAATAAATTTAATTTATCAAAATATGATAAGACATGGGCATAGTGGTGTAAGTCCCATTTTGTGTTGAATCTCTAATCAATAAAACATAACAAGTGTGGGTTGATTTGTTTTTGTCCAAGAATTAAACTTGATTTTGTTTCTGAACTTTGCAAGGACAAGATGAGGTTTCCCTTCAACTAAGTCATGTGTTCCAATATTTACTACTGTGCATCGAATGGACTTTGATTTTCATTTATTTTTCATGGATTAGGCATTGGTTTCGTATTTATTGCTCGATCATCGATGGTTCCAGGAACAACCACATTGATCAATTTGCATAGAAGAATGCCATCTTTCACTATATAAAAGAGATATTTTTTTATAGGATCAATTGGAAGGTATATTTTCACGATTGGATCATTTCTCAGGTATCTTTTGATATGAGAAAAAAATGCCACCTTCTCAGATTCACCAATTGTGTGAAGCAAGGTGGTTATGGAAGTATTTAGAAATGCCGATTTTTTCTTGGAACTGCTTAATTTTGCATCTACATGTTTCTACAAATTAAGATAAATCTGTAGAAAACCTTTGAAATCCACAATCTCTTTTGCGTTTGAATGGTATTCCCCCAGAACAACTCCTACCTCCTCCTCGATGAATAACTCCTCAAAAATATTTCAATTTAGTCATTCTAGAGCTCAAATCCAAAAAAGTTAATTCACCCTTCTCCTTCTTCATGGATGCATATTGTTATTTTAAAGTTTGAAGATCTGCCTGGGTGAATTGTCTCTTAAGAAAAGGATCTGAAACCAATACTTCCACATATCCTGCCACTTCCATTATCAAGTGGTAAAGAAGCCTCTAAAGTACTGTCATCAATACCAATGTTTGAGAAACTTCTAGTTACACTTCCATTTTCACTCTCTTAAATCTTTGCATCTTCATTGGTTTGTTTTCTAAGACTCCAAAGAATAATGTTTGCAATCAATATAATAAGTATCATTTTAGGATTGACATCACCAATTTCTTCAGGTAGAAGGAAAACTGAGCATAAAATATTCCTTGCCACGTCGACTATATAGGTTTCATTTAGCCTCTTTTCTTCCTCATTCTCTCCTTTTGTGACAATGTACCAGTTCACAACCCTAGGTTCCACATAACTCAATATATTATCAATATTCCTTTGTTGATTTGGTATTGCAAATGGAAATATATAAATACAAGAGAAATACAAAATAAATAAGTTTTATTGTATTGAGATAATTTATATAGGTAATTATTATAAGATGTAAATGTCCACTCCTATACAGGGGGTATCCCTTTCTGTGTGTGGAGATACAAAAAATAGTCTCATTTTGTGTTGAAGATCTACTCAACAAAAAAATAACAGATGTGGGTGGATTTATTTTTGTCCAAGACTGAAACTTGATTTTGTTTCTGAACCTTGCAAGGACAAGATGAGGTTGCCCTTCAACTAAGTCTTGTGTTCCAATATTTACTACTGTGCATCCAATAGACTTTGAATAATTGAGACAAAGTGTATGATTTTCATTTATTTCTCATGTGTGGAGAGCTTGGACACTTTTCTAGCCAGTGCACCCAAGCTAAGAAGGGATTTGGTGAAACAGGGAGAAGAAAAGATATTGCAGCCTCATCATAAGTTGAAAATAAATAAGAGGAAGATGAGCAACGCTTGGTTTCCATAGCTAGAGAGTTTTATAGAATGTTTAAGGAAGAATACACTCTATTCTTGGATATAGAGGATAGAACCAAGGTAGGCTAGTACATAGACAGCGAGGCCATGGGTCACATGACAGGTGACTGACTTGCAATTTAGAAATTCTCAAGTCAAGCTTAAGGAATTGTTAAGTGTGGGGTGCATTCCAGTATGATGGAATTTCATGGAAAAGGGGTAGTATCACTACAACTAGAATCGGGCAAAATTTTCAGGATACCAAAAGTATTGTACATACCATGTATGAAAATCAAATTTCTCTCAATCTCATCCTTAGAGCATCAAGGGTATGGGAAAATCTTCTTTAGCTATAGTGTACACATTCATTCAGTTAAAAGTAAAGAACCAAGACCACCTGTAATGATAAGCATAAGTGAATATGGGCTATATAAGCTATGGGGACAACATATTTACAGACTCACAGAAGAAAACAATGAGTCTGCAAGTCAAAATGTAAGAGAAAAAGAGGTTATTCTTAGTAGACCCACATGGTGGGAATGGATTCAATTGGATGAATGGGGATAATCAGATAATCCTCGTATAGGGTGTAGCTGACCCATCCTAGCAGGAAAAATAGAATGTCCATACATGGAACGGTTGGGCCTCTCAGACTCAGAGGGAGAAACACATAGTGAGGTGGATCTTGCAGAAGACAACTCCAATGAATTTACCTCCCTCGATAAGAGGGAGTGTTAGAGTATAGCTTTGGAAGGTAAATCCTCCTCATTAGGGGTTTCTAGTAATGAGGAGGAAGACCATATTTTGACTAGACAAAAGAAAATCAAATGGTGAGGAACACCTAACTCAAGCTAAGATTCCATATTAGACATTGATTCATATCAATGCTTGATTAAGTCCCCACCCTTGGATCAAGTTCATAATGAGAGGATCCGAGGGATAGGAATGTGTTGAAAATTCAACAAGAAACATGTGTCTAATTTACGTTTCCCTTAATTAAATTAGACAATAAATATTAATCTATTATATCATTCATAATTCAGTGATTTGGAATTGTAACAGAATTATAAGTGTAGTTAAGTGAGTTAATATCAGTTTTACTAGTTGTAACTAAACATGCACTAGTGAGAGTTCAATTAATCAGTGAACTCACATGCAACTGAAGATTCGCCATGGTTAACTACATGCATGTCAGTTCCATTGGAGATCCAGTTGAGATAACAGGTGAAAGAGACAGTTGGCTATCAGTTGTGATTTGTTCACACATGCAATGGATATGCTTATGAGCATGTGAAAATGAGGCAATTTGATTCAATCGAGTTCATTGTGAGAATTTGCATTGCAGAGATTGTGCAGAGGACGCAGGCTGTCTAGACACAGAAATTGGCATAGGTATTTGTTGATTTGTGTATGACAATGTGAGATGATTGTATTTTACTGAGAGCTCTTGGATTAGAGTTTTGTATGAAATTGTTTCATGATTCATGATATACATAATATATTATAGTGGGTTTTTTAGCTTTACGCTTTCCCAGTAAAAATTATGTGTTGTGTGTTATTGATATTTCACTTTGTGCATTGTGGTTGTGATCGTGGTTTAAATTGATTCCAAAATAATAATAGTAGAAGTGATTATGTATTTAACAAGTGGCAGAAATTTTTAGATCAGGAGAATCGCAGGAATACATTAATTTGTATCGAAATTTCTACATGGTATCAAAGCCACGGAGGCCACGGAGTCACGGAAGTGAGGTGCGAACATAATTTCATTCTCGCAGGTCCCACCTCTAGCCGGGTGCGAACTCTAGTACTAAAAACTTCTGGTGTTTTCAAGAACAGAAATTCTCACACCCTAGACAAAGGTAGGGTGTGAACTTCATTGGCATTCTCGCAGGCAAATACACTAGAAGGGTGCGAACTTCCCTCACCCTAACAGTGGAGCAGGGCGCGAACTTCTTGGGCATTCTCGTAGGCTATAGTGGAGCAGGGTGCGAACTTGACAGGCAAGTTCGCAGGCTACAATGGAGTAGGGTGGGAACTTCTCTCAGGTTGCTCTCAGGTGGGGTGTGAACCTCCCAAGGCAAGAGGAAAGTGAAGGGGTTGAGTTTTGGGTTGTATAACATTCAAATTTGCAAGATTTTCTTGGTGCGACACTTGATTCAAGATCGAAATGTCTTTCAATGGCTCGAGGTTGGAGTATGCACTCGAGGGAAGCCCTAACTACATAGCTTGGAAGGATAGGATGGAGGCAGTGCTCGAAGACAATGGATTGAAGGGTTACATTGACGTAGATGTTCCTAAGCCGGATGCAACAGACATTGGAAATCTTTATGCATGGAAAAAGAAAGTAGCAAAGGCGAGGAGGATTCTATTGGAGGGAGTACGAGACCACATTGTCTCAAGTCTCCATGGGAAAAACACACCATATGCAATGTGGAAGGTTTTGAAAGATCTGTTCCAAAACAGTAGCAACCATAGGAAATTGGCGCTCAAAGATAAACTTAGGAATATCAAGATGGAGAAAGGAGACACCATTCCAAAATATCTCACAAAGTTTGTCCAATTTCAGGATGAGCTTGGAAATGTGGGAATAACAGTCGTTGTTGATGATTTGGTGAGCTTGGTGCTCCTAGGGCTTCCTAAGAGTTGGCATAGTTATCAAGACTCTATCAATGGAAGGGAAGAGTTGTCGGATTGGGAACGACTATTGTTGGATCTGGTGCAAGAGGAGTTCAGGTGGAATACCAGAGATGGATCTTCATCAAAGCGTGATGATGAAGAGGATTGTGCTTTGACTGCCAAGGCAAGGAAAGGAAAAGGGAAGAAATTCCAATCAAATTCTGAGTCTAAAGTCAAGAATTTGGATTTGTCCAAAGTGAAGTGTTTTCACGAACTTGGTCATCTCGCTACTAACTGCCCGCAGAAGAAGAAGAACAAGACGGTTGCTGGCGCTGCAACTGGTGAGGCTCTTGTCTCACAATTTGAGCTTGACTTCGCTTTGATCACATGCATGGCTTCAAGTGCATCAGGATCGGTGTGGTATTTGGATAGTGGCGCTTCCTTCCACATGACGGGAGATAGAGAGTCTTTCATTGACTTGGAGGAGAAAGATATCAGAATGCATATAGAGATGGGCGATGATGGAAAATACAGTGCAACTAGTATTGGTACCATTACCTTTCAGAGAGAGTCAGGTAAACCATTTCAATTGAAAAAATTTATGCATGTTCCAGGTCTGAAGAAAAACTTGGTCTCAATCCCAATGTTGGAGGACATAGGCTATGATGTTGTTTTTAGTAGTGGTATAGCCTACCTATGACATAAAGCAACAGGTCAAGTCAAGAAGATAGGGATTCGAATTAAGAATCTCTACATGCTGCAGGTAGATGGTTGTGGTGCCATGATAAGCAAGGAAAAAACAATGGTGAGCCGAGATGAGGGTGAATTATGGCATAGGAGATTAGGCCATCTTCATCATGAAGCCTTGAAGATCATGTACCAAATATCTACTGGACTTCCAAGGGGAACACTTTCTCAGTCAGATCAGTGCAAGGGGTGCACCCTGGGGAAGTATGTAAAGTCCACCTTTCATGAAAAGGAGAACCGTGCTTTGGTAATCCTGGAGAGAGTTCACACGGATGTGTGTGGACCATTATCGGTTGCTTCAACAGCAAAAAACAAGTATTATGTTATTTTTGTTGATGAATTTTCTCGTAAATGCTAGATATTCTTCATGCAGAAGAAGGATCAAACATTCTCAAAGTTTTGTGAGTTTAAAGCATTGGTGGAGAAAAAGTCGGGGAAGCAAGTGAAATCTCTAAGGAGCGATAATGGTGGAGAATACATCTCTAACGAATTCAAATAATTCTATAGCAGAGGTGGATAATACATCTCTAACGAATTCAAATAATTCTAAAGCAGAGAAGGAATTTGAAGAGAACTCATAGCACCTCATAACCCACAACAAAATGGGGTCGTGGAGAGAAGAACAGAACGATAGTGGGTGCAGCACGAGCAATGTTGCATGATCAGGGCCTACCTATGCATTTGTGGGTAGAAGCATGTAATACTGCGGTTTATGTGCAGAACCATTGTCCTCATAGAGTACTTGGCATGAGTACACTTGAAGAAGCTTTTACTGGTAAGAAACCTGATGTTTCTCATTTTAAAAATTTTGGTTCATCTATTTATGTGCATGTAAACAAGGATGCAAGGAAGAAGCTGGAACCGACTGCTGAAGTTGGGATATTTGTGGGGTACACAGAAACACCCCATAATTATCGTGTGTATTTACCAAACAGTAAGATGACTGTTATGCGACAGGATATAAAATTCGATGAGGGGAAAGCCATGTGGTTGTCGCTTGACAGGGAGCTAGACTTGCATGCAGAAGAGGAACTGTTGGTTCCCAAGGATGAGTCTCAAGATGTGGATCAGCCACATGAGGAGGTTCATGGAGTGGAGGAAACCACTCAAGCAGATCCATCCATCAGAAATGGCAGAAAGCGCACCATAGAAGCTGAAAGATTGAGACTAGATGTTGCACAGAATGTAGGAGCCCCTATTTCACAATGCAGACAGAGACAGTCTCCTGATCTATTTGTTGGATACATGGCTCTCATGAGAAAACGTATTGTTACTAAACCATCTTCCTTTCAGGAAGCAGTGCAGGACCCCACTTGGGTTGATGCTATGGTTGAGGAGTATGACTCCATTGTCAAAAATAGTGTATGGGAAATTGTCCCAAGACCGATTGATAAATCAGTGGTAGGTTCGAGATGGATCTACAAGGTAAAGAAAGCTGCTAATGGGAGTGTGGATAAATACAAGGCCAGGTTTGTGGCCTGGGGATTCTCACATATTTATGGGATAGATTATGGTGAGACCTTTTCACCTGTCACAAGGTACTCTTCCATAAGATCCATCCTTGCACTCTCAGCGCAGATGGGCTGGTGCATTCATCAGATAGATGTAAAAACTGCATTCCTCAATGGGATCATTGAGGAAGAAGTGTACATTGAACATCCAGAAGGTTTTGAGACCTTTGATAGGGAGTCACATGTGTGAAGACTCAATAGAGCACTGTATGGGCTGAAGCAAGCACCCCGTGCTTGGTACACTCGGATAGACAGTTATTTCACCGGATTTGGCTTCACCAAAAGTGAAGCAGATGCAAACCTATACCAAATTATGGTGGAGGGTAAGTTATTAATAATTTTTCTTTATGTTGATGATTTAATACTTACTGGTGATGAGCAGTTGATAAACTCATGCAAGGAAGACCTTGAAAAGGAGTTTGAGATGAAGGATTTGGGCCTTCTTCATTATTTCCTTGGTTTGGAAATATGGTAGCGAGATGGTGAAATTTTTGTGTCTCAAGGCAAGTATACCAAGGAGATACTGGGTAAGTTTCACATGAAGGGATTTAAACCCATGGATACTCCTCTTCCAGAAAACTGGAGGAAAGAGGATGCTACTTCTGGAGAGGTAGTGGATGTTGTTGTCTATCGATAGTTAGTGGGTTCGTTAATGTATTTAGTGAACACAAGACCAGACATTTGCTATGCAGTTAACCAGCTAAGTCAAGCGATGGTTAAGCCTACCAAACTCTTTTGTAAGGCGGGAAAGCATGTCCTGAGATATCTGAAGGGCACATCTGAGTATGGATTATGGTATAGACAAATGGATGAGGTGAAGTCGCATGGCTTCACGGATGCATATTGGGCGGGCAACCCAATGGACAGAAAGAGCACATCAGGAGGGATCTTTAGTGTCGTATCTACAGTTGTTTCTTGGTACAGTAGGAAATAAATATCTGTGGCACTTAGTTCAACGGAAGAGGAATACATGGCAGTGAGTCAAGATGCATGTGAGGCTATATAGATGAGGAATATCTTGGTTGGTTTGTTTGGTTCTCATTTAGATCCGAAGTGATTTATTGTGATAATCAGAGTTGCATTAAACTCTCGATTAATCCTGTGTTTCATGACAGATCTAAGCATATAGATATCCGGTATCATCATCTCAGAGATTGTGTGTAGCGGAAGATCATGTTGCTTCAATACATTCCTATGGAAGATTAGGATGTATACATTCTAACGAAGGCGCTCACCAAGAGCAAATTCGAATATCATAGAGACAGGATTGGGGTGAAGGATAATCCCTTCCTTGTTGAGAGGGAGTGTTGAAAAGTCAACAAGAAACATGTGTCTAATTTACTTTTCCCTTAATTAAATTAGACAATAAACATTAATCTATTATCTCATTCATAATTGAGTGATTTGGAATTGTAACAGAATTATAAGTGTAGTTAAGTGAGTTAATATCAGTTGTACTAGTTGTAACTAAACATGCACTAGTGAGAGTTCAGTTAATCAGTGAAATCACATGCAACTGAAGATTCACCACGGTTAACTACATGCATTTCAGTTCCATTGGAGATCCAGTTGAGATAACAGGTGAAAGGGACAGTTGGCTATAAGTTGTGATTTGTTCACACATGCAATGGATATGCTTATGAGCATGTGAAAACGAGGCAATTTGATTCAATCGAGTTCATTGTGAGAATTCGGATTGCAGATATTGTGCAGAGGAGGCAGGATGTCTGGACACGAAAATTGGCATAGGTATTTGTTGATTTGTGTATGACAGTGTGAGACGATTGTATTGTACTGAGAACTCTTGGATTGGAGTTTTTTATGAGATTGTTTCATGATTCATGATATACATAATATATGATAGTGGGGTTTTTAGCTTTATGCTTTCCCAGTAAAACTTTTGTGTTGTGTGTTATTGATATTTCACTTTGTGCATTGTGGTTGTGATCGTGGTTTAAATTGCTTCCACAATAATAATAGTAGAAACAATTATGTATTTAAAAAGTGGCGGAAATTGTTAGATTAGGAGAATCACAGGAATACATTAATTTGTATCGAAATTTCTAAAGAATGATTGAGGAAAATATTCTAGGGTTACAAGTAACCTAGAAGCCTCGCTATCAATATAAGAGAAAATAGAGTGGGGTTGACTAGAGAGGGGAGGCACTCCAAAGAGGACAAAGACATGGTCTGCAATATAACAAACAAGAGGAGGCCGAGAAGAGATGATATAGAGACCAAGTCGAGTCTCTCTATAGGCACAAGGAGTAATTCGTAACCAAAGATCAAGTCGGGTCTCATAGATACCAAGTAGGGTCTCTATGCATTCATAAGGGGGAAAGAAATCCGGGTCTCATTGTGTGAACAAGGAGTAGAGTTAAGGAAAGCAGTTCAAGTCTCATTTCCTAGATGAGGAGCTGAGTTAGGGATAACGTTCATCACAATCAAGGAATAGAGGTTGAGTCGAGCCTGAAGGAGTGAAAGGAGCCTAGTTAGGGAAATTATAACATACACTAGTATTACACACTCGTCCAATCTTAAAGGAAAGTATGCCCAGGTTAGAGGTAACGGTATAAGTTATGCTTTGAGAAGATACCAGTAGAATATAAACTGAGTAGCAGTTCCAATTTTGTATGTTTTGGTTTTGATAAGTATTACCAGTAGAAGTACGGACCTGCACAGGTTGTACGATATATGTAAAATCATTTTGAGTAAGTGTTATGCTTGCAGCAAACTGATATAAATAAAATTGCATAGTTTTATGATATTCATTGATGTTGTGTTTTTTTAATAGTGTGGATGTCATAGGAAAGAGAAGAGTTTAATTCTACTTCTGTTCATAAATATTTTATCCTTCTTAGTGTTATTTTTCTTCAAATCTCTTTTGCATTCGAATGGTATTCCCCCACAACAACTCCTACCTCCTCCTTGATGAACAAATCCTAAAAAATATTTCAGTTTAGTCATTCTAGAGCTCAAATACCCAACAATTAATTCACCCTTCTCCTTATTCATGGATGCATATTGTTATTTTAAAGTTTGAAGCTCCATTTGGGTGAATTGACTCTGAAGCCAAGGATCTGAAACCAATACTTCTACATATCCTGTCGCTTCCATTATCAAGTGGTAAAGAGCCTATGAAGTACTACCATCAATAATAATGTTTGAGAAACTGCTAGTTACACTTCCATTTTCATAGTCTGAAATCCCTGCATCTTCACTGGTTTGTTTTGTAAGACTCCAAAGCATAATGCTTGCAATAAATATAAGTATCATTTTAGGATTGACCTCAACAATGTCTTCAAGTAGAAGGAAAATTGAGAATCCAAGCTTCCTTTCCACATTGATTATATAGGTTGCATTCAACCTCTTTTCTTCATCATTCTTTCCTTTTGTGACAATGTACCAGTTTACAACCCTAGGTTCCACAAAACTCGGTATATTATCAAGATTCCTTTGTTGATTTGGTATTGCAGATGGAAATATATAAATACAAGAGAAATAAAAAATAAATAAGTTTGTTTTTATTGAGATAATTTATGTAGGTAATTATTATAAGATGTAAATTTCCATTCCTATACATGTGGTATCCCTTTATGCTTGATGCTTTTATCTGATATTTAATATAGTGCTCCTTTTAGCTAAGGCCACACGACTATAGATAATGGAGAGTTGCTTGATGCTTAATGTTTTTTACTATTGAAATATAGTGCTACTTTTTTCTAAGGCAACTCAACTACAAATATCCAAAGTTATGAATTGTAAGGTTAACTCCCTTGGAAAATGAGATCATTTCTTGCAAAATAATGGTTTTAATTCTTTTAATATCATAATTACTATCATATCATAAAAGAGATTCGAAGGATAATCACAATGTTTCATGTTCTACACTTAATTTTTTACATCTCTTCCAATGCTTGTTGCGATTATGTAGTTTTATTGTTTGAAAAAGAGAACAGTTTCCTTGGAAACAATTTGTTGCTAAGTTTAAATGTTGTATAGTTTTTTGCATTATGGTTAAACCACATGCAGAGCAAGCATACGAAACATGCATTGTCTCCAAAAGGAAAAGGAATTTATAATGTCAACTGAGCAATGTGTAAAGGTAATTGTTGATAGTGGTGCTAAATTTGAGGTAATCAAATTTTTGTTGTGATGGTTAATCTCTCCCAATGTTTTGTCATATATTTTCACGCTTAAAATGTTCTTTTTGACAAAAAATTATTTCTTGCATTCTTCATACTTTTGAATGTTGTATATTTGTTTTGCATGATGAAACCACATGTAGGGAAACTCTATAAAAACAACATGATGAAAATGACAAGTCCTTATCAAAAGAGATATGAAAGATGCACTAAGTGATCTCAATATTGATAGCGATCATATTGATGTTGAACTCGAGAATAATGTGCAGTATATTCATAGTTGTACTAGTGAACTCGATGTGAGTGCAATAATTATACGCTAAATATTAGAATATAATTATTGTTTTAACATTTTTCATATCTCAAGATAATGTGCATTTATTTTTGTTTTTGTGGAAATGTATTGAAAGGAAGGAAGCTTCACACGGTGGCCTTTGAAATATTTTCAATAAATGACATAGATGATTTTTAAAACAACTATTAGACAGCTTGGCCCACTACTTTTATGCATTTGTTTGAATGTATGTTCATGGATCTTTTATATTATGGTGTATTTGTAGACTTGGAAACTCTCAGTGACAGTTGTTTGAATGAGTACATGTTCAGGGTTTTTTTTATATTCTGGTGTATTTGCAAACTTGAAAACTCTCTATGACAGTCAGTGACAATACTTTACTACTTTGGCATTTTTATTTATTTATATATATATATATATATAATCATCTTGTAGTTCACAATATTATGTGTTAATTTGATTTTTTTATTTATGGAATAGTGTGAATGTATATTATTGTTCATGGATCTTCTATTATGATCGTTGTTTTATTATGGTGTATTTGTGGACTTTGATCTTTTTTGATATGTGTGTGTGTGTGTGTGTGTGTGTGTGTGTGTGTGTGATCGTCTTGCATTTCATCTAAATTACAATATTATATGTTTTAATTTGATTTTATGTGCATTCAATAGTTTGAATGTACATTGTTCATGGATATTATATTATGGTGTCTTGGAATACTTGGAAATTCTTAATCACAACAATGTACTACTTTTAACATTTTTTATTATTATATATGGTCATCTTGCAGTTTATTTAAATTGCAATATTACATGTTTTAATTTGATTTTATGTTAGACTACTTTAGTTTTTTTATCATGATCATGTTAGAATCAATATTTTATCTTTTATTTTATGTTTTAATTTAAGTTTAATACTAAGTTATTTTATGTTTTAATTTAAGTTTAGTACTATGCTTATTTTTGGATTACACAAGTAATTTATGGTAAATAATAAATTATTCATATCATTATATAATTTGACATTTACTACTAAACTTGTATTTAATATAATGATTATGCAACTAATAACCATTATATCAATACACTATCAATTTACATAAATCCATGAATCAAAATGACTAAATATACTACTAGTTGAAGGAAATCATTGATACAAATGAATACATTTACTACTTGTTGACGACAATAAATGACTACCACAACTAAATAAATGACCAGTTAATGACAATCAATGACTATAACAATGACTAAATATACTACCAATGGATGGAAATTAGAGAATAAAAATGACTAAATATACTACTATTTGACGGAAAATGTTGATTACAATGACTAAATATACTACCTGTTGATGGAAAATGATGATTACAATGACTAAATATATTACCAGTTGAAGGAAATAAATGATACAAATGACTAAATTTACTACTTGTTGATGACAATAATGGACTACCACGACCAAATAAATGACCAGTGAACAACAATTAATGACTAAAACAATGACTAAAGTTACCACCAAAACGATCAACCAAAACAAGCAATAAATGACTAAAATATTTTATTCATATATTTGGTCGCATTATATATGTCCGGAAATATACTACTAGTAGTCATGTGACTAAACTTACTCATTTATATGCAATTTTTAGTCATAAATTTGTCCATTTCTACTAGTGCAAACTTGAAGAAAGAAGAATATTGACAACCATTTGACTGGTTTTCCCAACTTGGATTCCAGGGTAAACATCATGTCTCATTGAGTTGTTTTTCCTCTATGTGTGCTAAGAGAATGATTGGTTTAAATTCACTTGTGCAGTTTATTAAAATTCCTAGTAATCTATTAATTGTTGTTATGCATTTGTTTATAATTGTTGTGGGTGATGAGTGGATCATGGCACATTTATTCTTCTCGATGTTTATAAGTTGGTGGTGGTCATTTCTTTGCTTCTCACACATTATTGTTTCTGCTAAAATGTTGAGAGGGAACCCTAGTTTAAGGAGAACCCCATGCATTGTTATTTTTTGTTAGAATGTTGAGTGTGAACCATCTTCACGAGGAGAGACCCCATGCAATTGTTATTTGTTGTCCAAAACACAGTGCATGAACCCTAGTTTGAGAAGAGCAACCCCCCACAAATTGTTATCTCATTGTCAACATGACCACGAGTCATTTTACAATATGGTAACCTTGTCTGAGGGCTCACTATAGAAAGAGGATACCCATGCATTCCTCCTTGTTGTCTTTATTGTTGTTCTTAGTTATTCATTTCTCCCTACCTCGTTTCCATTGTTTTAACCTTCTCTTAACCCTAGCCCCTTTTTTCTCTTTTTTCTTTTAATCCTTATATCTAGGGATTTACCTATTTTAGCTAAGTCTCTTGAATTTATCCTTATATTCTAATGTTTTTAATCTTTAATTTTATTCTCTTCATCAATGGATAAGTATTTTATTCAATTCATCTTCTTAACGACTAAATTTTTTATTGATATATCAACGACTAATTAATTAATCCCCCTTCCTTTTCATTTCACTCCTTTCTTCAACGGTCATCTCACCTCTCCCATCCTATTTATTCTCATCTCTCAACACTATTTTCCATTCCAAAGCTTATTTTGTCTCTGATGATGGGTGGTGTGTCCACTCGAAATGCTGGAGGTTTCAAAATTATTCACACAGTTTAATTCCATAAATGTTGCAACAAAACCAACTTTTCCACATCTTCCTTATTCACTTTCAAAAATTGCAAATTGGGAGGTGCAAGAACACATCTATTAAAATCAACAGATAAATTTTTCATTAAATAAAAAATATTTGACATGTTCCTTGTGGCATCATTACGATTTCTCATAGCTTTTAGTGGCCTTCTACCTCATCATCTTTGTAGGAATTTCTTTCAAGGAATTGAAAGCAAACTTACAAATATCCATTTCTAAACATATAATACAAAATATTCTAGAAAATTTTATATTATTTTCATGATGAGTATTAGTGAGCTTATTAATCATATTCATTGGATGTAATGTAGAAGATGTTTTCTTGTAGACCTTTTTGTAAAACTACCATAATAAAAATTTTCAAATCACTTTCTTTATTTGTCCTTGGTTGATTTAATATGTCATATGACAGTTAAACCTAACCTTGTTCTTTACAATATATCTCGTCGATGACAAGTCACTTTTCATTACATCTAGATGATGTTTACTAATTGGAAGCTCTGTATAAAACAAGTGTTGTTATCAACTACCTTGACTTGGACAAGCAATATGTCTTCATTCATGACTTTTGTAGATGTGGTCATGCCAATAGAGGTAATAGTCCTTTCATCCACTTTATAACTGTAATGCATCGGTTTTGGATCCCCAATTGTATATGTACGTGTACATATGATATTTAGGCTGGTGATCTAGTATGTTTTGGGATAAATTTCTTGTCTATGTATGTTTTGGGATGAAGTGCCTATGTGATATTAGGTTGGAGATCCTATATTCTAAAAATTCATTGAACCTAGCATTTTACATTCTAATCACACTCATATATAGTAATAAAAACACATCATGGTTGCAGATTGAATTACAAAAAAGAGTATGGGGCAATAAAACTCCACTAGAAGGAAAGGTGGTTAAAGAATTAAGGAAAGGGACTAAGCCAATGAATATAATATTATATTCATAATCCCTAATTCTTGTTTTCATGATTATATCCTAAGTTTCTAAATGATGGGAATGAGTTCCCAAGTGGGGGAAATGTAGTTCTTTGAGTGCCACTTGTCAAAAAGGTAACATGCATATATAATGTTTGGGGATTAGTAGAAAATCCATCATTTTTCCATTATATCATTCCATTATTTTCATTCTTTTTCTGATATATTGGGGTGTGAGCTAGTGAGCCACTTTAACCCTATTTCTTTGTGAAATTTATGAATCCTAGGTCAATTTGGGTGAACAATTCTCCTTGGATTGCCTTGGGGTAGGCTGGATCCCTAGAGTGAGAATTTTATAGGACAGGTATCCCTTGGTATGATACCTAGAGGGTACGTAGAGACTCTATGAGAGTAGTTAGATCTCTTGGAGCCAAAACTCTAAGACTTCATGTTTGGCCTATGCTGGATCCTTGGAAGGGAAGTGGGACTTCCTAAAGGACTATAATGAAGATAAGGGGTACACTTACTTGGGTTTTGTATGTTGAGGGGGATGAGAGCTTGTTAGTTTGGTATCTTGGCCTATTTTAAACCCAGTACTGGATGGGAGACCTTAGTTGGCCTAGAGAGAATTCATTTTCCATAGTGGATTCATAGACCCAACTCAAGGTTGACCTACTATTGAGAGAGATAATATAGAAATTTATATGGCTAGGTGGAATGCTTAAAATCTACAACTACTTGGTGCTTATGTTTAATATAATTGTTCTATATTATATGTTCCTGTGTTATGTATAATGTGTAATTGCATGTGCTTAATTATGTTATGTTGTGCATGTTTATAATTGTGCATATTATTATAAGTTATGCATTGAATTGCATGTTGTAGAACTGCATAAGTGTATCATATACATGACATATTACATATTGGTATCAAAGCCATGTTTCGGCGTACTTACTCATGGTATCAAATAATTAATGAGACATGCTTATAAAAAATTTGAAACAATGCTATGTAGAGTGTGGTAAACAAAACTATAGTAACCTGGCTCAAAGGTGGGGTTTGGGAATGTTACATTTTGGTATCATATCTTCAGGTTCAAACTCTAGACCTATATGGGCTAGAGCCAAAACACAAAGATGAAATTGATAGTAGGTCTACAAATTATTGACAAAAATTCTTGTGTGAAATTGGGGGTAAAATCCCCAAATTTCTAAATGAATTCAGGATGAAATTGTGTTTAGATTCATAACAAGGTTGAGCATGGAATCAATTCATCTAAACTGATAAAGTTTCAGAGTGGTCCATGGAAAAATTTCAAGAAATTTGGGAAAATCCCCAAGTTTGGATGAAATGTAGTGGGGAAATTGGTGTAGAAATGTTAAATTGACAGGTACATGTGTTAATTTGTCATTTGTGGGGTTAAATTTGTCCCAAGGAAGAAAAATTCCATATTTTTCATGGTGGTTTTGAATGCAATTTTGAAATCAAACATTTTTGGAAACATTTGGGATTTTTTTGTACCAGTGATGTTGACCCATACCAGTGACGTGGTTAGAAAAGGTTTATGGTGATAGTGTTGATATTATGGATGTTGTGGGAGATATTAACCTCCACATGTAACCCTAAAAAGAATAGAATATTACGAGAAGCAAGAAGAAACCCTAAAGCATTGGACATAACCCTAGAAGACAAGTTGGCTAAAGAAAATAACTAAGATTGAGTCTTTAGCCTCCAGAAAGAGAAGTCGGCCCAGACAGCTAAGAAAGAGAAGTATAAATATAGAATGCCAGAGCTCATTTGGACACACACAACTTGCAACTGCACAAATTTAGTAAGTGCGCAAGTTTGGAGAGTAGTTGCAGTTGTAGCTACTACAACTTGTATTTTTGGTTTTAGGCTTGGAATTTCTCTTGGTTATGGTTTAGACTTTATTCTTGGTATGTTATCTCTAGAGAGTGGCATGCTACCTTGGCTGGCTATTGGGTCTAGGGTTTTCTTCCAGATTTATTCTCTCTATCAAGGTTAAGGTGCTCGAGGGTGGCTTCGACCTATGTTTGGGTGACAATATTGTTATATTGTTTATGGTGAAACGAGCACACCTATTTTTATAATAGATAGATGGTATGGGTTGAGGTGCAGGTGGTGGGGTTCATAGGTGGCATGGATAAACATGCTAGTAGGGCGGTTTATAGGCCCAAGCACAAGTGGTATTGGTTTGGATTCATTTGGACCTATAACCATCAGATGGGTGGCACATGTCACCAAGTTGGTGAGCATTTATGAGAGCTCAGATAAAATTAAATCATGTGCTATTGATCAACCCATAATAAAAATCCACAATTAATCTATGATTTATGGTGGGAAAGATGCACGCCCCACTGAGGAGTTAAATCAGGTGCAACTTGGAAACCATTAAAAAATATTCACCATATATATTAGATTTGCAGTGATGAACATGTGCACCAGAAGAGAATAGGAAAAGTAGGACCCTAATGATATCCTAGGCCAATGAGGAAGTGTTGGGTGGAAGGATGATAGAGGTATGGGGCCCTCTCTATCCCATCAACCATTCAAACAATGCTACGTGGATTGTCAAGTACAAGTGGGTCTAGAAATAATAAAATAAAACAAATAAAAGGGAAATATGAAGAGTCAAGGGGTCGAAGAGGTGATGAGGTAGCACCAAGGTGGATAAGTGATGGCATCGCACCACTTGAAGGTGCCAGGTAGACATAGGTGCAAAATTATCAATTCCACATCAGTAAGATGATGGCTTATACATATATATATAGTTTGGAGCCAAAATCTTGTTTTGGCCATAATAGGATCATATTAACTCCAAATTAGATGTAATTTTGGCATTACGTATGTAGTGACAAGGGGAATAAAAGTGTGAGTGATGACCACTAGTTGATTCTACTCCATACTTCTAGAAATGATAGATTAATGATTTTTGAAGAGCATGGTGGTACTCTTTGATAGAGGATTTTCTATCATTGAAAATTTTACAGTTATTTTGGGAAGTAGTAATAAAAATGATCAATGAATATTTTGGCTAGATTACAACGGGTTTGGAATTGAGACACAAAAACAGGCCAAAATCCATTATTCCAAACCACTTTTGGGGAATTTTAGGAATTTTTAGAGGAAAAGGGACCCCATATCACAAATCTAGAAAATTTTATTCACTCTACATTCTACCTCTTCATTAATCCAAATAATTTTGTCTTGGTGAAGATTTCCCAATTTTGCTCCATTTTGGAGATAACCAATTTGGATAAAAATTCAAGTTTAGAGAAAATGCTAAAAGAACAAAGTTGGCAATTCCATATTGATACATAATCTATAGGAGAATCAGATTGAAAATGTGAAGTTTTCTATGTACTAAATATCATGAGTACTATATATTCTGTATACCAAAGTTTTATTGGTTCCTGACAGATTTTCTTATGAAGGTGGCAGGAATTTTCCTTTGAGCCATACTACACCAATGAAAAAGAGCATAGTTGAGTTGATTTGGATTATTTTCAAAATGAAATGAAAGAAGAGATATTACAATGAAATACACATAAATATTTCCATAAACAGATAAATATAACAATACATGATTTCTATTAATGAAAGAAATGTACAGAGACTGTAAAAATACAAAGTGCAAGACTAGCTAGAATGATGGCATCTTTATCTCTGAGAAGAGATGTGACGGATATGCTCATTCACAAGAATATGAGTACAATGAGGCTCTAAAGGCCTTTTTACAATAAACATGAATTCCAAAACCCTAACCCTAGTAGATGAAGTGCCAAAAGTCATGTGGGCCCCGTTGGGGTAGGTTAGTACATCAACTTCCTAGGGTCGTAACTTTTGCATACGATCTTCGTTTTAGGCGTGTGATAGTCCATTGGAAAGGTGTTTTCGAGAAATACACATTATGTTGTCAAAATTTACTTTGTCAACAATTTTACTGTGGAAAGCCCAAAGAATGTTGTTTAGGGCCTCAAAACAACCCCGAGAGTACAAAAAGAAGTATTGAGATGAAAACTACCAAAATAGGCCAGTTGGACTAGATGGGTGACCACCAATATCCACCCAGATGATGTGTAGGGCTTCAATAAAGCCTCATAAGTGCAAAACCCATAATTTCAAAGAAGTGTCTCCATTACAGAGAAATGTGTTGAACTGAAAATTGTCAAGATGAA
This sequence comes from Picea glauca, assembly GCA_000966675.3. Taxonomy (NCBI): domain Eukaryota; kingdom Viridiplantae; phylum Streptophyta; class Pinopsida; order Pinales; family Pinaceae; genus Picea; species Picea glauca. Next base: position 309,923 of record JZKD02S2377239.1, read on the forward strand.
CTAGTTGGAATTTGGAACAAGTGGGTGGAAACCAATATCCACCCGGATCATGAGTTGAAATAACAACTTAAAAAGGCCATAAATTCCTAATCAAAGCTCATAATTAAGAAAGAAAGTAATCATTGGAATTATATTGAAGAGAATAATCCATCTATACACCTGGAATATGGATTTGAGTAGTATAAATTCTCAAAAATTCAAAAGAATATGATTGGTGGCATTAAAGGTAATAAATTGTGCATAATTCTCTGGAAAATTGCAACATTATGATAAATTGATATTTTTTTGAACAAAAAATTTGGTTGCATGCACATTTACAAAATTAAGGGTATAGACATAATGAAGCAAGTTCAAAATGAGGATCAATCATCATGAAGATGAAGTGAAATACCTAAAAATTAGTTTGGGAAATGAAGAGACATAATAAAATGGACATATAGGAGGTAGAATATATCCCATGGATTTGGAAAGGATGATGGAAATATTACAAATAGAGGTGCAAAGTTATAGGGATAATAATGAAAGGTTAATCATATCCTAAAATGGAAAAAACCACATCAACACTTAGCTATTGCAAATCCTAAACAAATTGCAGAAGAAAATAAACAAGGAATCAAGATTAAGGTGGGAAACATAACATATATATCATTCCATGAGGGAGAATGTTAGAGGTTCTAGGAACTCTAGAAGTGCTAGTAGACATCATCACATTTCACCATGGAATTCATCTAGAAGGGAAAATGCATTTTCAGAATTTGAAAGTAACCCAAGTTTGTCCCCTATCAAGCATCACAGGAGGAGATATGAGATGGAAATTTTGAAATGGGAACTTGGGAAGCTCAATCCACCAAAATATTTCAAGATACACAATTACTCATCCAACCTTAAAGAAAGAATTTATATCTACCATATTCAAGGAAAAGCTTCCATGTAGTGGGACTAGCTCAAGAAGGTCAAGTATTTGGATGAGAGGAAAGTCTCATGGAAGCAATCCAAAAACTATTTCCAGCAACAATACTTGTCAGGGCATTATTATGACAAGAAGATGCAAGATTTATTTTAAATAAATCTTGGAAACATGACTATGTAAGATTATGAAAATATATTTTTGGAGCTATTGAGGTATGTTGGTTTCATCAAGTATGAGAAGGTAAAAATTCAAATATTTTTTGAGTGGACTGTCATCCTTATACAGTGATAAAATTGATTTTGATGAGCCCAAGACCTTGGAAGAAGCCAATAGAAAATATAAGTATTTTTATAAGCTAAATAAGGGAAGGTTGTATTTTCAAAAGTCTTGGGATGAAAAGAAGAAAGGATGGTAGAGTCTTTGGAGAAAAGGCCAAGAAAATAACCCATAAAATGTTGGGGATGTGAAGGAGACCACATGTATAAATAGTATCCTAAAAAAGGAGATAGGATGAGGATTGTCCATAATATTCATGAAGTTGATATAGTTGAATACAAGGTTATAATCATGTCAAGGATTTATGCAACCTTAGACAATAGGTAAGCATACCATTATTCTCACATGATTGAGGTAGAAAGTAAGATCAATAACCAACCCATAGCTATTTTAATAGATTGTGGAGCTAGTCATATCTACATAGTTCCTAATATTGTTAAAAGGTTTCATTTGAAAATAAGAAAGCATGGAAAACCTTAGTTGTTCTAGCGAGCTACTGGAACCAAGAGAAGGATTGATGAATTGGTTGAGGATTTTCTAATGGACATTAATGAAGTTGACATAAAGGAAGATTTGAGCATCATACCTTTGGGTTCATATGACTACTTGATTGGTATGGATTGATTGGACAAGCATCATGATGTCCTAGATTGATAAAAAAAGGGCATTCACTTTTCCTTGTGAGGAAAGATATCTAATGAAATTTCAGGGGATTCCAAGGCATATATCCATCAAATAAATTTCAACCATGCAGTTGAAAACGAGTTTTAGGAAAGGGTGCCAAATTTATGTATCTCATATGGAAGAGGAAGACAAAGCGTAGAGGGATGTGTTTGGTGAATTGTCAGGATTTTTACCAAATAGAGACAATGAATTCTCCATTGATTTGGTTCCTAGAGCTCCCCTAGTGTCCAAAAATCCTTACAGGATGAACACACCAAATCTAAAGGAATTGTAGGTGCAACTTGAAGAAATTTTGAAAAATGGATACATACACCTAGGTGTGTCACCTTGAGGTGCCCTAATTCTCTTTTTTAAGAAAATGATGGAACATTAAGGTTATGTATTGATTTTAGAAAAATTAATGAAGTCAAAATTAAGAACAAGTATCCTTTTCCAAGGATATATGACCTTTTTTACCAACTAAAAGGAGAAAGGATATTCTCCAAGATAGAAATGAGATCATATTACAATCAGGTGAGGATCAATGAGGAAGACATCAGTAAAACAACATTTAAAAAAATATATGGACATTATGAGTTTGTAGTGGTGCCATTTGGGTTTACCAATGACCTAGCTACCTTTATGTGCCTAATGAATGGAGTGTTCAAACATTATCTTTACAAATTTGTTATTTTTTTCTTAGATATAATACTCATCTACTCCAAGACATAGGAAGAGCATGAGAATAATTTAAGGTTAGTGCTACAAGTCTTGAGAGACAACCAATTATATGCCAAGTTGAGCAAGTGCACCTTTTATCTTAGGAAAATAAATTATTTGGACCATATTATTTTAGAAGAGTGCATAGAAGTGTACCTAGAGAAGATTGAAGCAATCATAGGATGGCCAACACCAAAGAACATTTAAGAAGTGAGGTCCTTCACGGGACTTGCAAGTTGTTACAGGAGGTTTTTTGAAGGCTTCTCAATGATTGAACACCCAATCACTTATTTGCAAAAGAAGGGTGTGAAGTTCAAATAGACATCCAAATGTGAAGAAATATTTTAACATTTGAAGGAATTATTGAAAACTGCACCAATATTGAACATTTCGGATCTAGAGGAGGATTTAATAGTGTGCATTGATGCATGTAAGGAAGGGATTAGTGGATTTGTTACTCAAAATTGGCATGTGGTATATTATCATTCAAGGAAGTTGAAATAGAATGAGAAGAATTATGCCACATGTGACTTAGAGATAGAAGATATATTTCATTCCTTAAATATGTGGAAGCATTATCTCGTGGAAAAAAGTTTGAGCTAAGAACAAACCATAGTGGTCTGAAGTATTTGTTTGAACAACCAACATTGAATGCCAAAAACATTAGATGGTTGTAATTCCTTAGTGAGTATGAATTTGATATCCGACATATCAAAGGAAAAGAAAAGAAAGTGGTCGATGAACTCAGTAGGGGGGTGCATGATACAACCATAACGATGTATATGTCTGATTTAAAATATAGAATTTTGGGAGTTGCAAATTTGGATTAGCATTATTTACAAGGAAAAATTGCAACAAGGTAATTTACAACAAAAAATTAAAGATTAAGAGCTGAAAGAGGATTGATTCCTCATATATAGGGGAAAATTATATGTTCCTAAATCTCAAGAGATTAAAAATTTAGTGCTGAAAGAAATGCACAATGCTCCATATGATGGCCACCCAGGATATCAGAAGACAATTACAGTAATAAGAGGCCAATATTTTTGGCTAGGCATGACAAAATATCTGGATGATTATCTAGCCACATGCATGGGATGTCAGAAGGTAAAGGATAAGGATATGCATCTAGAAGGATTGAAAAATCCATTTCCCATTCTTGAATAGAAATGAGAGCTTGTCACTATTAATTTCATCACTAAATTTCCCGGGATTGTAAGGTACTGTGACTCCATCATAGTAGTGATGGATAAGTTAATAGATGCTACTCATTTTATTCTAGTGAAGCTAACACATAAGGAAAAAAACATTGTTGAGATGTACATGAAAGATATTTCTAGGCTACATGGTGTGCCTAAGGAAATTGTCTCTAACAAAGATCCCAATTTCAGATCAAATTTTTGGAAATGATTATTTAAAGGATTTGGGACAAATTTAATTTTAGTATAGCATATTATCCATATTCAGATGGGAAGACAAAGACGATCAATTATATGATTGAATATTTGTTGAGGATGTATGTAATGGATAAGCCTTCCAAGTGGGAAGACTACTTTCATCTAGTTGAATTTGTTTATAATAATGGGTATCAAGCATATTTGAAGATGAGCCCATTTGAAGCCTTGTATGGTAGGAAATGCAACACACTTGTGAGCTTAGATAACCCAATTGATAGAGCCATATTTGGTGATATAGTAGGATCTTGAATTCTCAAAGAGATCCAAGAGGATCTAAAAATGCTCAAAAATAGATTTTCTCAAATGATATTGAAAATTCCTCCATTGCATAGAGTTCGGTGAGAGATTTCCAACAACATAAAAATTGCCTCAAATGGAGTTGATATGAAGAAGTTATGGCCAATCAAATGAGGAAAAAGTCAAAGCAGAGGTGTTACATGGTAGGCCCATAGGCTTCCACGTGGTCATGTATACAACTATCATGATGACATCATGCTAACATCAACAAGCTGACATGGCAGCATGATAGGCTACCATGTGTCACTCATTTTTGGAATTTTCAAGCACTCGTGTGGACCAATAAAAATGTACCACATGTCATCCATACGGATGATGTGGCATCTGGACGGTGACATGGAAGGTACAGTTGGTAGCCAAGTGGTAGATCCATATAGGTATAGGTGGCAGATGACATGGCAGGATGTTGACTATGTGGGCAAGTGGACCAACCAGAGAGTGTCATGTGGCACTCTCTGATTGGATAATAATGGCTAAGGGGAAATAAAATTGGTTCCCCATGGGAATAAAACCCATAACCTCTTGGGGAATATTCTTGGAATATTCCTAAGTTTTAGAAAATATTCCTCCTACCATTGTGCCACATGCAATTATTGTTACAATTAATAAACAACATGTTATTTAAAGTGTAACCAAGCAACCCAAGAATAAAGGGACTTGGTTAGGCCCACTTTGGCCTATATAAACTCAGTGTTTGGCCTGTATAAGACATGGAAATCCGTGCGAAAGAGAGGTTATGCATAAAAAATCATGCCAGTTGCATATTTTTGTCTCGATTTGCATGCAAGAGGTGTTCTTAGTTTTGATTTTCCTCATTTTGTGTGCCATCGAGTTCATTAAGGGAAGTATCTAGAGTGTTTATACTCATTTTTCTTAGAATTTTGAGAGGAATTTGATGGTGATGTCTATTCTATGTAAACGTGCTATGTATGAAAGACTTAGTTCAAATTGCTATGTATGAGACCCATAGTCTCGTTATGAATGCAAAAAGGGGTTTTTTGGCACCTGTTCAGAACATAGTCAAGTTTATACTCATTTTTCCCAGAATTTCGTGAGGAATTTAGTAATGACCTTTGTTTCTGGGATTGAGCAATGGAATTGAAGGGTGTATTGAAAAACTGGGTATTTTTAAGTCCATTCATTGTAATTTTGGCATTTGAGAATTAATTGAGCGGTCTCACTGATTGAAAAGAGACCCGGAGACATAGCCCAAGATGCGTGAACTCCATTAACAAATTTTTTATCTACCATTTGAATTGTTGTTGATCTTACTTTACTTCATGTTAGAATTTTATTTATGCAAGTTATTCATCATTGTTATTGAAGTTTATGGATAAGTAATACATTCACGTGTTATTTGCAAATAGTCAAAGATGATCTTCATTTTCCAAATCTGGTCGGATGTTTTGTGTATTTAAGAAATAATTGGCATCGAAAATTTTTCAGATCAAGTTGGTATCAGAGATGATTTTGACGTGTATTTGCAAGTGAATGCTTACGAGGTCCAAATATAAGCGAGGTGAAGGAAAGCTTTCAAATTATAATCCTAAAATTGGTTCAAGGAGCTTCACTCGAAGAGGAAAGATGACTTCACCAATAAGGGTAGGTACTTACGACTATGGAGATGATTTTTTTGAGGCATTTAATTTTATGAAGGCCATGGCAGAAGAAATGTATGAGGATCGAAAGAATTCCAAGGGAGAAAGTACACCAATAAAACCTGAATCAATTAAAGGAGAAGGAGAAGGTGAAGAAACTCCAGAGCCTCCTTCACCCCCATCATCATCATCGTCCTCATCATCATTGTCATCTTTTTCTTATGAAAGTGAACATTATTCTCATAAGAGGAAGAAGTGTTCTAAGAAGTCTTTGCGTTCTCATGATTTTCCTTTGTTAAATCTAGATGTAAAGTTTGATTTGCCTACTTATGATGAAGAGTTGAATGCGGAGAAGTTGGATAATTGGGTCAAGAAAATTGAAGTATATTACAGGGTACAAAAAATCATAAATGACACTTCAAGGATACAGTTGGCTACTCTTCACCTGAGTGACACAAATTTGATATGGTGGGAGAGTCAGACACAATTTGATATTATTCAACACTGTAAAAGCATTTCTTCCTAGATTGAGTTTATTGTTGCATTAAGAAAGAAATTGTATCCATTAGCTTATATGAAAACATCTAAAACAAAGAAAAGGGAAAAATATTCAAGCTTATACACAGGAATTTAAGAGGAAGGAATTATCTTTGGGAATTCCATTACATACTCTTGAAACTCTTCTAAAGTATATTCGTGGTATGCATTCATATATTCTCCATACTATATTGATTTTTAATCCTACCAATATTGACGAAGGATTAGTACAAGCTACTCATCTTGAAGCCATCAAAGGAAAACATGTTTTTGAGGATGTGTCAGAAGGGCCACATCAATTCAAGGAGTAGTCAAAGGGAAAAAGGGAAGAATAAGAAGACAACTATAGTGAAGAAGGATGAAAATAATAAACCTACATGTTATCACTACGAGAAGAAAGGACATGATGAGAAGCATTGTTGGAATCTGTATCCAGAATTGAAGCCAAAATGGGCTCAACCTAGAAAGGGTAACAAGAAGACCACGACCATGGTTCATGATCTTGGATTAGATTCTGAGGATGAAACTAAGTTTAAAACTATGGGAATTAAAGGTAAATATTCTATTGCAAGTTTTAGTTCATGTACTAATTCTGCAAAGGCTAATATAATCCCTGATGGAAGGAAAATAAAATACATATTTCATTTATGAGTTATCTCAAAGTATACTAATATTGATACACTTGCTGATAGTGGATCACAATTAAATCTTATTTCTGAGCAAGTTGTTCATAATTTGGGATTGGAAAATAGGCCTCATCCGAGACCGTATCCTTTGGGTTGGATTTGTGATAATGCTCAATTATAGGTAACTAAAAAATGCAAGTTATAGTTTGTGATCACATCCAATTTCATTGATGAGGTAGACTTAGACGTGGTTCCACTTGACATTTGCAAGATGGTTTTGGGAAGTCCATACTTGTATGACAGGAAGGAAATTTTCTACAGGGAATAGAACAATTACCATATTTTCAAGGATGGGATTGAGTTCATTGTGAGAGCTTATCTGATGAAGACGAATTCGATTGTTGTCACTACAAGGCACATGCTAGTTAATGCTAGTATCCAGGATATAGGTTTATAGCCTATGGATGAAAGCATAACATGTCCTCTATTTGATGTTGTTCCTGTTAAGTAGGGTAAATATGTTGATGGTTCATTCTTTTTTGCATCTGTATATTCAGTTTTTTTGTTGATTTTATTACTAGTCAGTGGAGTATGGTTAGCTACTGCAACAATGAATGGCAGAGTTTTGAATTTAATGGAATGGTTAACTTGGTTAGCAATGTTGTTTCAGTCTTCATTATGGTTTTGATGAGTAAGGTGCTCATTATCCAAGAAGAAAGGATGGATGATACTAGACAAGTGAGACGAAAATGTCCTTTCTTTATTTCTAAATGATTCATACTTTTGGAGGTCCAAAATTTCTTTTGTACGGATAATGTGGCATTTGTATGCTAACGTGGAAGGGACAGTTGGAAGCCAAGTGGTAGATACCTAAATGTACAAGTGGAATATGATGTGTCATGATGCTGACTATGTAGGCAGGTGGACAAACCAGAGAGTGCCACATGGCACTCCCCGATGTAGATTTTAACCTTGTACAATATTTACTGCAAACAGTTTTTTAGTAAAAGAACAGAAAATATACAATAGAAAATACAAACATTACACATAGATTTTTCCCCTGAAAACCCAAAACTAGAAAACCAACATATTCTATATTTATTCATAGTGTTACATTGTTTACAATACAATATACATATATGAGCCAGCGGCATCCAAAACCCTAACCCAATGCCTCAGATTACTCAACAACCCTAATTCCATAACCGGAAATAGAAAACCATCGGCAAAGAAACCATGTGCCAAAAAACCACTTAAATATGTGACACCCGACTGACCAATAATGGATAAGGGAGAATAAAATTGGTTCCCCATGGGAATCGAACCCATAACCTCCAGGGTAATATTCCTATGTTTTAGTGAATATTCCTCCTACCATTGTTCCACATGCAATTCTTGTTACAACTAATAAACAATATGTTATTTAAAGTGTAACCAAGCAACTGGAGAATAAAGGGGATTGGTTAGGCCTACTTTGGCCTATATAAAATAAGATCTTGGTCTACATACGACATGGAAATGCATGCCAAAGAGAGGGCCTACATAGAAATTCATTCCAGTTGCAAATTTTTGTCTTGATTTTCCTACAATAGGTGTTCTTAGTTTTGATTTTCCTCATTTTGCATGTCATTGAGTTCTTTGAGGGAAGTATAAAATGTTTATACTCATTTTTCTCTGAATTTCAAGAGAAATCTAATGGTGATGTCTATTTTGTGTAAACATTCTATGTATGAAAGTATTAGTTCATATTTCTATGTATGAGACCCATAGTCTCGTTACGCATGCAAAAAGGGGCTTTCTGACACCTATTCAAAACATAGTCAAGTTTATACTCATTTTTCTCAGAATTGCATGAGTAATTCAGTAATGACATTTTTTTTGGTATTGAGTAGTAGAATTGAAGGGTGGATTCAAAAACGTGGTATATGTAAGTCCATTCATTGTCATTTTGGCATTTGAGCATTAATTGAGCGGTCTCGTTGATTGAAAAGGGACCCGGAGACATAGCCCAAGATGGGTGAACTCCGTTAACAAATATTTTGTGTTCCATTTGAATTTTTGTTGATCTTAATTTACTTTATGTTATCATTTTATTTCTGCAAGTTATTCATCGGTGTTATTGAATTTTATGGATAAGTAAGACATTCACATGTTATTTGCAAATAGTCAAAGACGATCTTCATTTTTTGAATCTAGTCAAATGTTTATATGTATTTAAGAAATAATTGGCATCTAAGGATTTCAATATCAATTGGGTCCCTTGAGTGCCACTTGTCAAAAAGAGAAGATACATATAAAATGTTTGGGGATTAGTGGAAAATCCATCATTCTACCATTCTATCATTCCATTATTTCCATTCTTGCAATGGGATGTTGGGGTGTAAGCTAGTGAGACATTGTAACCCTATTTCTTTGTGAACCGTATGAATCCTAGGTTCATTTGGGTGAAAATTTCTCCTTTGGTTTCCTCGGGGAAGGCTAGAGACTCAGAGCATGAATTGTCTCATATAGGTTTCCCTTGGTGTGAGTCTTGGAGGGTACTTGGAGACTCTATGAGAGTAGTTGGATCTACTGGAGCCACAACTCTAAGAATTCATGGTTGGCCTATGATGGAACCCTATAATGGAAGTGGCATAGCCTGAGGGACTACAATGTAAAGAAGGGGGTATGTTTCCTTGGGTTATGTAGGTCGATGGGTGTGAGATATTGTTGGTTGTATTTTCTACTAAAATTTGGTACCTTGGCCTAGTTTAAACCTATTATTGATTGTGAAACCTTAGTTGTCCTAGAGAGAGTGTCTTTCCCCTAGTGGATTCATAGCCTCAGCTCAGGGGTGACCCATTATTGAAAGAACTAGAACAATAGTATCTATGATTGGGTGTAATGTCTAAATTTTATAGCTAGTTGGTGCTTATATTTAAGATAAGTGTTCTATATTATACACTCTTATGTTTTATATAATGTGTAATTACATGTTCTTAATTCAATTATGTTGTGCATGTTTAAAATTATGTGTTTTATTATAATCTGTGCATTGAATTTCATGTTGTATAACTACATAAGTGTATCATATGCAATACATATCACATATTGGTATCAGGGCCTTGTTTGGGCATACTTACTCATGGTATCAGAGAATTAATGAATCAAGCTTAAAGAAATTTTGAAACTACAGTATGTACAATATGGTAAACATAATTGTAGTAATGTGGCTCGAAGGTGGGGTCCGGGCATGTTACAATAATTATATAAGTCTATGTGGATTTTGGGTGTTTTTTCTAACTCAACATATCATTCATTTGTGAATTTTTCAATGTTGTGGTCTGCTACTACTTGAAGAAATGAAATCTTCTTGAATTGACTAAGATTGACATGCCTTGATATCTTTTACCTGTAGTTAATTGAAAAAATGTTATTTTTTAATGAATGAATTGATATAAAAACATTTTTCAATATTATAAACATAAAATCTCATGTATAACATTAATGGAAAAATATAATGTGCAATCAATACATTATATAAGATTGGATCTATATACCATTTCAACCTATTTCTATTTATAAGGTAAAGTGGTAAGGGTCATTCAACCCCTCCTTTCACTTCCCTAGGAGAAAAAAATAATTTCATGGACCTCATATGGCCATCCATCCCAACACATGTCATCATATATCACCGATAAATAATTATTCCACTCAAGTTATCTCATTGAAACTGAAATCATATTAATCATAAGATTGAAGAAGAGTCAAGTGATCCTTCCTCAAGGTCCGCCTTGTAAGTAATATTTATCTAGAGGAAGGATAAAAAACCCTTCCTAATATTCTCCCTCCATGAGTATTAATATAGAGGAAAGGTCTATTGACCTTTCTCGGGCCGAGATAAATTTAGGGGACAAATTTAGGACTAGTTTTCCATGTTTTTTTCCAAAAACATTTTTGTCAATTTCCATTTTGTTTCCTAAAAATATTCACCCAAATTCTATACAATATAACATTTTACTCTAAAATTTGCCAAAAAGTTCTAGACACAATATAAAATCTTTAGAAATTCAAATGTTTTTATTAAAACAACGCCAAACATTTTATGGTTGGCATTTTAATAAATGGTAAGATCAATAAAAAAATTTATAATTTAAAATAACTATTTATCCTTAAAATTTTCCCTATTCTCTAGGACTTCCCTTGATGATAAATATACAAGCTCAAAGAAGGGTGAGTTGATCCTTCAACTCTCCCTTGAAGAGAAACTAGGCTTGAAGAATGGTCAACCAACACTTCATCATGCCCTCCCTTGAAGAGAATACTAATCAAGAGAAAGGGTCGATTGACCCTTCCTCGTGATCCCCCTTGATGAGAAACCTATGAACTTAAAGAAGGGATTCCCAACCCTTTACCATGATAGTCCTTGATAACAAAACTAATCCTAAAGAAAAGTCAACCAACCTTTCTTTAATATCTTGATTTGTGATAATATTAATCCAAAGGAATAGTTATTTGATCCTTCCCTTATATTTTCCTCAATGAGAAATCTCTTACCTTATATAAGGTTCGATTGACCCTTCTTCGGTTAATTGAAAAAATATTGTTTTAAATGGAATAAATTAATTTCAAATTTGGTGGGTTTTAATTTTTTTTTTACAAAACATCATTAGACCCAATATGTTGGGTCGTATGTTTGTTGATGAGATAAAGTGTTTCCTATTTAAGTAAATTAGACTCAAAATTGAGTGGCCATAGAAGAATAAATTATAAGTATAGGATAATTCCCTTGGACAAGAATATTAATCTAGAGAAAGGGTCAATCAACCCTTCCCTTGACTACCCCTCAGTGAGAATAGTATTCTTAAAAAGGGTTGACCAACCTTATTCAAGCTCCCATCTAGTGAGAATACTAATCTAATGTAAGGATCAATCAAACCTTCCCTTGAATCTTGCTAAATTAGAATACTAATCTAGAGGAAGGGTTGGATGACCCTTCCTTACGCTCCCACTCGATATGAACACTAAGCTTGAAGAAGGGTCAATCAACCCTTTTGCAAGATATACATTGATGTGACTATTAATATATAGGAAATTTTAGTAGTCCATTCTCCAAGCTCCCTATATATGAGAAATTTAATCTAGAAAAGGGATCTACCGACCCTTTCCCAATATCCCACTAGATGAAAATACTGAGATTTAAGAAGGGTTGTTCAAATTTTATTCAATATACCCTTGATGAGAATATTAATATAGAGGAATGGTTATGTAATATCCTCAAATTTTAGAATATTAAATTCTAAGTGAACTTTGAAATAAATTTTTGTTTTTGGAAAATTTGTATTTGGAAATTATTTTCCATTTATGGCATATCCTAATTTGGAATTTTGATTGTTGTAATTAATTATTTTATGACTGTTGGGAAAATATTTGACTGACCCAACTGTCCTCTTTTATTTGACACATGTGTAAGAAAAACTTTTAAGAAATTAAATGCTAGAAGACAAATGGAATTGTCAGGTTAAAAATAGTTGACCATGATTCCATGTGTGGGGAACAGGTTTGAGTTACCTCAAGGATGATTTTTACAAGTGGAAAATGTGGAATTTGACTCTAGAAGCCCATAAAAATTAGGGATTTGTAAAGCTGTGAATTTCCCAAGGAGGAAAGTAAATACCTAGGCACAAGGATGCATATAAAAACAACATATGGAGGGAGCAGGATGTTGCTTAGTATGTTGGGAAAAGAAACTATATGTTGTTATGAGAATTTTTAGTGTGAGGCAAAGATTTTTCTGATATGTGGATGGTGACTATAGCTAAGGAGGATCATTCAGTTTTCCCTTATGGACTCATGGTCAGGCTAGGGGGTGAGCAGGACAAGTGAACTTGGTTGTTTTGTTCTATGGTTGGGTGGAACGTGATTGTTCCATTTGTATTCTAGCATCAAGTTTCAGATATGTATCTCATCTTATATTCTTTTTCAATGTTATATGTATGGTTATCATTTGTTAGGAATATGATTGATTGTATATACATAAGTGGAAACAATTCTTAAGGGACTGTATGATCATGTTTCCTATGGCTTATCATAGTTAAATAATACTAGAAATATTGGTTGTTTGAGATATGATTGTGGTATATATATATATATGTGTGTGTTTGTGCGCATGCGTGCTGATACATAAAAAAATGGTAGAACTATTGTTATGTTCCTAATGACCATTGGATTATATATTTTTTGAATTGCTATTCAAATCTGTACATAACAATCACTGTAGGGAAATGGTGCAATGAGAAATAAACTTAAATGGATGCTTATCAATTTGATAACATGTAAAAGTAGATAAAAGAATAACCAGTCTGAATATATCCTTTATATTATCTATTACCATAGAAAGATAGTGATTCAGTAGACTACAAGTTTATTGTAAAAGTAGTTTTCACATTCAAATGAATCTTTTTCAAAGTATTATAGTTGGAGTACCATAGACCAAAAACTCCACAACCTCTTATTGTAAATAGAGCTCTAAGAAAGTATACAGATAATTTTGTATGAAACCAAAATCAATGTGCGCATAGATCGGTAAAGGAAGGACATGGAACTCAAATACCTTTCGAGGTAAGATGCTTCCTTCATCCGATTACACCAACTTGCATAACCTGTAAAGGAAGTAAAATGAGGGTTTAGTAATTGTTCTAGCATTTTAATTCTCTGGAAATCAAACAATAGAATAAGCCAAGGAAAAAACTTAGCTTGAGATCCTAATTAGATCAACAGTTAGCGTTAACTTTGGCCTTCAACACTTCAGGTGATTTCTTATGTTAGAAACTGGTTTTCCCTGAAGTACATACTCTCAAAGTGATGTAACTTTATGATGTCATTGCTGATTTGGCATTGGCCAAGTGGTTTCCACATGTCACTTAGATTTGTGACTTGCACGTATCTGAAATGCCAATTTCATATTGACACTTTTCATCATCTGATTGTGCCACATGTCCTTGATGACATTGTTTGTTGACGTAGATCTCTTGTCATGGCACATATCCTCCTCCTAGATCTAATGACTATGATCAGTTCTACATCAATGGTCTAGATTCATTTCATCCTTCAGGAATTTGGGTTATCCATTCCCAATTCTCAATTCTCCCAAAGTGAGATTCCCCGAATAAAACTTGAGTAACTTGAATTCATCTAACAGTTCATATTTGGTGCAAAAAGATCCAGGTGGTGGCACAAGGTAGTTAAACTTGGCGAAGAAGTTAGCTAGATTGGGACTGCATTAACTTTGATCACAATCTATCAAGATTGATGGTCGGGAGGCATTGCGAAGATCAAAGTTGTGTGACAGATAATTATACAGGGTGGTCCCACAATCCAAACTACAGTTTCCCATAAGGGTTACGTGTCAACGTGGGGATAATTGTGAAACAATCGGCGGGTTACTCCAAAACCTTCAACCCATGTCTCCGGAATTTTAAAAGTACTAAAGTTGATGTGACATTTTTCTGTATTTATTAGTTCAAGCATGGAGACCATGATCCCCAGTGAATACGTGGCACCTGATCCCAAGGTCTGAAGACTTGGTACTCTAGAGGAATTGTGTTGCAGTTGTGTTGAGTCAAGAACTCATGGAGGACAGAATTAATCTCGATCGTTGATCGAGAGAAGGTACATGGAAACCGATACCATAGTCCATAGACTGGGCAGTATGGAAGGTTGGAGAGTATGGACAACCCAGAATTTTTGAATCCTGGAGTTCCATAATAAATCCAAACCGTCGTTTGTTGAGGAAGTCGTGGACCATTGATCCACCCCACTTCGCGAAGTTCGCCAATTCGGTGTTCGGAAAAAATAAGGAACGAAGTAGCAAGAGCTTCCAAAGATGAAGTTCTAGAGCCCCAAATATCTCGAGGCTCTGAATAAGCACCTATATGATAGCATCGGGTCAGAGCCCATGGTCACATGCAATTGAGGGATAAATAAAAAAGGCTAGTGCCCAAAAAATGTGTTAAATAAGGGAAAATGGGTTAGGAAGGAAGACCGTGGGTTTCATTTGGTTTGAACCTGCATCAAAAGAGTCATTGAAAACCTACAAACTTGTTAATAGGGTCTAGAAAAGATCTAAGAGCCATTAGCTCAGAGAAAAGAGATCAACTACACAAGGAATGCATCAGACAAAAAGCACAAGTTTTAAAGGATCTTAGCTTTCTACTCGAAGCTTAGAATTGAGCAAGGAAGCGGTAATTGGAAATATCACAGAAAGAGGATTCTAGGTATTCATCCATATTTGAGGATTGAGCAGTTTAGATCACAGGAAGTCAGAGAGGATATTTTTGGTGACCATAAAAGGAAAAGTTGTGCATATAATACCAAAATGGTATATCATGGTTCTAGATAACAAAAAATGTTGTACGTTCATTTTTAGATTTAATGGTTACATTTAAAAAAAAAAATACTAGAGAAATTTGGTGTACATTACATATGGTATCAGAGATGAAGGTTAAAACACTTGGACCTCAGGGCAAGGAAAAAATTATTTTTATTATTTTATTTCTATTGAAGAAAAAATAACAAATATGTTTATTATTACAGACAGGAAAATTGTTGGTTTGTTGTGATAATGTCAGCACAAAATGAAGAAGAAATCAGACCCAAGGAGAATTCAAATCAAGGACTTCCTAAAGAACCATAGCATATCAGCGACGGAAGTTTAACCACCCAGGTTTTGGAAAGAATGAAGAACCTCATCGTGGAATTACAAGTGTTTAAAGAAGATAAAAAAAAAGATGAAAAAGGCACGGGAAGACCAGTTAGAAATAAATGAAATGATGTTACGCAGTATAGTAACCAAGACAAGCCCAAAGAAAAATGACAAAGATGAAGAAGTTAGCAAAAGGTTCTCTAAAAACTATGGTCATGAAACAAAAAATGAGGATAGTTCTTTCGAAGACACACACATGACAGGAAACAAAACAACTACGGGAAGAAAAACAAAACAAGTAGATCACCTGAAAGGTGAATTCAAGAAAATAAAACCATCCACCTTTGAAAGAGAATCAAGGACGGGTGAAGAGGTTGAAGCATGGCTACTATATATAAGGAAATACTTCCAGATTTACAACTACTCTAGTAATATGAAAGTCAGAATGACCATTTACAACTTGAAGGGAAAAGCAAGTATCTGGTGGCAAGACTTGAAATTGGCTAAGGGATTGAAGGAGAAACAAATTTAATGGTCATATTTTAAGAAATATTTCAAGAAGAAATATTTTTCAGAAATCTATTACAAAAGAAAGACTAAGGAATTATATGAGCTAAGACTCAAAAAAATGACCATGGACGATCTGATAAATAAATTTCTAGAACTATTGAGATTTCTACCATACATCAAGGAAGACAAAGTAAAGACACAACAATTCTTAACCTGTCTACCACATTCATACAAAGACAGAATTGAATTTGAAAATCCCAATACTTCAAATGAAGTGTTTAGAAAGGCTCATATGTGCTATGATCAGTACAAATAGAGGTCTGAAATTCCCAAGGCATGGAAGGACAAGAAACAGGACATAATGAATCAACGAAAGAAAGGGTTCCAACCAGTCCCTTTCCGTAATACGGAAAAAAATTTCCAAAATAAGGACTATAATTCAAACACCCAGAGCGCTCAAGGGGGAGGTAGGCCAATTAACCTAGGAGTCAATAAAGTTGGGGACATCCCTAGAGAACCATTGAAGTGTTGGGAGTGTGGAGAACCTCACTTGAGGAGAAATTGTCCACGCTTAATTTCCATGGCAAGAAATTTAGTCCATAACCTATAAGAAGCTTCGACAGTAGGAGATATGGGCATAAGCGTCCATGGAATTAATTCATCTATGGATGGCGGGCAAGTTGATCATCAATCCACTATCATGGAGGTTGAAGGTAAAATTCATGATAACCGTATTTCCATATTAATTGACCCAAGAGCTAGTCTGAGTTATGTCACTCCTGATTTAGTGGAATTAAACAAGCTCAAGAAAGTAAATCATGCTAAGTCCTGGTTAGTATAGTTAGCAACAGAGACCAAGAGAAAGGTAATAGATTTTATTTATGAATGTGAACTCTGCATAGACGGTCAAAGTACAAAGTTAGACCTGAAAATTTTACCTTTGGGATCTTACGATTTAATCATTGGAATGGACTCATTAGATAAACATAAAGTAATATTAAACTGTTATGAAAAGTCACTTATTTACAAAGACAAAAACAACAAATTTAGGACGATACAAAGGATAAGAAAACCAGTTTTGGTTAGGAATATATCATCCATGTAGTTTAAAAAATGTATGAACAAAGGTTGCCAAGTTTATGTTGTTCATGTAACAAATCTATTAGAAAAGGAAAACAAACCCACTTTATAGAACTTTGCAATCCTACATGGGTTTAGAGATGTATTTGTGGAAGAAATACTTGAACTACCTCCAAGAAGAGAAATAGGTTTATCTGTCGATATACTACCTGAATCTTCCCTAATATCTAAGGCACCTTATAGAATGATTCTACCCGAATTAACAGAACTGGAAATTCAGCTGTAAGAACTGTTAGATAAAGAATATATCATACCAAGTGTCTCACCTTGGGGAGCACTGGTTCTCTTTGTTAAAAAGAAAGATGGGACCTTGAGACTGTGCATTGAATATCGACAACTAAATAAGATGACGATCAAGAATAAGTATCCTTTACCCAGAATTAACGACATGTTTGACCAATTTGGAGGAGCAAGGATCTTCTCTAAGTTAGATTTAACATATGTTTATCACCAAGATAGAATAAAAGGCGAAGACATAAATAAAAAAAAATTTAGAACACATTAAGGACACTATGAGTTTTTCATAATTTCGTCTGGTCTTACTAATGCACCAATAACCTTTATGTGTTTGATGAATAGTATATTCAGTCAATATGTGGATAATTTTTTGTTGGTTTTTATCGATGATATTTAAGTTTACTCAAAAACGGAAGAAGAACGTGAAGAACATCTGGAAATAGTATTGCAGACCTTAAGGAAACATAAGTTGTATGTGAAGTTTGATAAGTGCGAATTCTACCAAAGAAAGATACACTACCTAGGACACGTGATATCCGACGATGGTATTGCAGTTGATCCAAAAAAGATAAAAGCTATTATGGAATGGCATATCCCTAAGGATGTAGAAGACATCATATAATTCATGGTAATTACCATTTATTACCAAAGATTTATCGAAGGATTTTCTAAGATCACGTATCCCTATAGAAAAAGGGAATAATATTTACTTGGTCACAAAAGTGTCAAGAAATATTTGATAAATTAAAAAGACTGTTAACTACAACACCTATCCTAAGGGTAGTGGATCCCGATAAATATTTTACAGTTTGCATGCATGCAAGAAAAAAAGGATTGGGAGGGGTCCTAACACAATATGGACACGTCATATGTTATGAATCATGTAAACTGAAAGAACATGAATGGAATTGCGTTACACATTATTTTGAATTAGCAGTCGTAATTCATGCTCTGAAAATGTGATGACATTACTTAATGGGGAGAAGGTTTATGCTACTAAGTGACAACAATGGTGAAAATTTTGTATTTAGTCAGCCATATCTCAGTGCAAGGCAAG
Source organism: Picea glauca (assembly GCA_000966675.3). Lineage (NCBI taxonomy): Eukaryota > Viridiplantae > Streptophyta > Pinopsida > Pinales > Pinaceae > Picea > Picea glauca. The sequence continues at coordinate 328,634 of JZKD02S2377239.1, forward strand.
TGACATGGCTATCCTTTTTAAGTGAATTTGATTTCGAAGTACGACACATCAAAGGTAAAGAAAACAAAGTTGCAGATGCTCTAAGTTAGAGGACTAATGAACTTTATGAGATAAGTGTTAGCAAAGAAGAAAATGAAATCAAACAAAGAATAAAATATGCAAGTAGTAATGACGAAAAGTACATCAAAACAACAACAGAATTGCAAGAAAATGCAGAAAAACTGAACAAAATAGATCCAAGTTTAGATAAAAATGGATTGCTAAGGTTCAAAAATAGGTTGTATGTACCTAATTCTACTAATTTAAAATCATCAATCTTGACGAATTGCACAAAACGTTGTATTTTGGTCATCCAGGATACCATAAAATGATAACAGCCTTAAGAAAATTGTTTTATTGGCCTAACATGAAGAGTGAAATAGTTAAATATTTATCTAAATGCTTATCTTGTCAACAGGTAAAGGTTGAACATCAACATCTAGTCGGTCTATTACAACCTCTACCTATACCAGAATGGAAGAGGGAAATTATATCATTGGACTTCATCACATGTTTTCCTAAGACTCAAAAGAAAAATGACTTGATTATGGTAGTGATTGATAAACTTAGCAAATCTGCACATTTTATACCTATGAAATCTACTTATAAAGCAATTAATATTTTTGAAATTTTTATGAAAGAAATATTTAGACTGCATGGAATTCCTAAGATGGTGATCTCTGATACAAATGTCAAATTTACGTCAAAGTTTTGGAAGGAATTGTTTGCAGGATTGGATACTAACATGAACTCTAGCACAACCTACCATCCACAAATGAATGGGAAAATCGAACAAACATATTATATTGTGGAAGACATGTTACGAATGTATGTGAGAATGAAACCAACTAAGTGGGAGGAGTACCTACACTTAGTTGAATTTTCTTACAATAATGGCTATTAGACATCAACCAAGATGAGTCCCTTCGAAGCATTATATGGAAGGAAATTCACAACCTCGATTAGCTAGGATAATCCAGTTGACAAGCTTATGATGGGGCCAGAAATTCTCTAGGAAATGGAGAAAATGGTAAAAAGGGTACAACATAATTTAAAGGAGGCCCAAGATCGAAAAAAAAGTTGTTGGATTACAGAGAGAGGGGGTGAATCAGTAATGGATAAATATAATCCTTTTTAACCATATAATGCAAGTGTTATATCAATGTAGCATTATCATCCAATATTTGCAGAGTAAATAAACAATGAATAAATGAACAATCATACACATAAACAGTATGCTAGTGTTTTTACATGGAAACCCAAAGCAGCAGAAAACCAAGGAATTATTTTTCTTATATGTCTTGAAGAATTACATTCATTGGAAGCACCAACTTCCTTTGTTTTCCAGCTGAAACTGGAAGGAGGCTCCAACCCCCTATTGAAATAATGTAACTGCAAAGAGCATTCTTAATATTATTTTATTATTGGATTAAATCCCCATTGTGGATTAATCATGTCATTATTATTATTATTGTTATTGGATTAATCCCCATTGAGGATTAATCATGTCGGTAATTGTATAAGGACCAAATCCCCTCTTGCGGATTGGTCATCAAACAATTACAAAGGACAGAATAAGAATTCGGCCCCAACAGTTATAATGGAAGACCCAGAATTAATTAAAGGTGGGTTTAGCCACCCAGAGTGAGAAGCTAGCCCTGCCATTTGTGACCTTTCACACGTGTCAGTCTAATATAAATAAGAGGCTAGAGCCTCACTTCAAACACACAACTCACTTGCTCATTTCTCTTATGAGGCAAGTTGCAATTACTAGAGAGAAGAAGAAGAGTGGCACATCTCTTGGGGAGGACTTTCTGTATTGGTTTAAGTTATCTCTTGAACATTGTATAAGCTATTTATGATAAGGAAGTTTTTTTTGGGTTTTCTTCCCCTAAGGGGTTTCCCAGGATAAATGTTGTGTCTCTTGTGAATGTGTATTTCTCAGTGATCTTGTTCTTATTATGCTCTTATCTATTGAAATGAAAAGAAATATAATAATGGCATAAACATTAACATGGTATCAGAGCCAACCTGAAGGAAGCACAATTTGCAAGAGGAAAAACGTCACTGTTACCGAACCCAAAAATTAGGGTTTTGCAAAAGTGAATATTTTCAGCTCCCTAACCACCTAGAAAGTTGTGCCCTCCCCCAAGGATCATTTTGGCACTTAGAGCGCACCTTTTTAGTGACTATATCTCCCGGAAAGTGAAACCCTAGTTTCACAAAGTACCAGAAAACCAGAAAATCAGAGTACCAGAAGTACCAGAGTACCATAAGTACCAAAAAACCAGAAGCACCAGTCCAGAAATTTGCAGATCAAATTTGAAGGGGTAAAAGTTGGATTTTTAAAATTCTGACTGCACCAGCTAACTTGCCTCAGCTCAGCGCATCTATCCCCTCGATCAGAATTTCAAAATTTGAAGTTTGAAAAATTAGGGTTTCCTCATAAAACCCTAAGTTGCAGTTGCAGTTGCAGTCTCAGAACCAGTTGCAGTTGCAGCACCAGTTGCAGTTGCAGTCGTAGAACTAGTTGCAATCACTCTTGAAGTTTTTGGTAATGATTACCACTTCTACCAGATGGATCCACTACTTGCAAATGCTATCCGAGGTATGTACTCACATATGGTTAATGGTTAAACCTTAAAGAGTATTTGTAGGAGAAGGGATCTTTTGCCATAGATCCAGAAGGATCTCAAGATCTAACACATTCATAGGAATGATGCAACCCAGGTGTGATTATTCTAATATACATCTATTTGTCATGACATTATCTTAATCAATGTTTCATGTTGAAGCTATGATCAAATCATTAGAAGGATTAAAAGTTGATCATAGAGCTTATCCTCTAACCTAACCTTTTGTCAAGATAGCATATTGTCTTAGTACAATAGATAGGTTGAAGAAATCACTTGTCACTTGAGTGAAGGAGAACTGTAATAAAAGCAAGCACTCACTCTTGAGGACAAGGCTCTAGGTTTGATTAATTAAGATTCAAAGGTACACATGACAAGATGATGACTTTAGTTGAGATAGCAATCGTCATAAAGTATTATACTTGATAGCATGTGAGAATATAGATGTAAATACTTTTCTTGATATGAATAACACCTCCTCTAGGAGAAACCTCATGTGTTAGTTCCAGGTTGCCATGGAAGAATGCTTGGTCACAACACTAAGAGAGTGTTGACCTCATTTTGTATTGTATTCCTTACCTTTAATATTTGCTAAATTATAAGTAATAGCTCTAAAGGATCTACTGTGATGATTGTTCATGCTATTGCTTTATATTATCAAGAAGGATATTATTCTTTCTTGTTGTTTTGTTGACCTTGCTCCAGGTCACATGAGGAAGCTATAGTGAAGGTTGGAGAAGGAAATGTGCTAAAGAAGAAATCATAAATGAAGCAATCATCAGTGGAAAATAAGAAGGTGGGTCACTCAGAAGCTGCTATGACCCACGCTATTGAAGAATCCACGTGAACTCTAGAAGATTAGCTCACAAGGCACTACCATACATATGCAAAGTTGTCACAGGTTTACCAGAACTCAAAGGTGACCATGAAGTCATATGTGTTGATGTGCACAAGGGAAGAACATCAAGAACCCATTTTTGAAGAGGGATAGCAAGACAGAAGGAGTCCTAGAACTCATTCATTCTTATGTATGTGGCCCAATGCCATCATCCTCCATTAATGGGTATGTATACTATGTATCATTCATTAATGATTATTCTCGTAAAAGATCTGGATATATTTGAAGTATTCAACAATATCAAGGAATTCAAAGCCTTGATAAGAGAACACTTTTGTAAGGAAGATTAAGATACTCAGGTCAGATAATGGGGGAAAATATACCTCAAAAGAATTCGTGAATATCTGCAACGATGTTTGGATCAAGATCTCCAACAAAACTGTGTAGCTAAATGGAAGAACAGAACCATGCTGGATGCTATGAAGATCAAGATCTTCCTAGGTGCCTATGGGCAGAAGCAACAATGACAGTTGTTTATGTGCAGAACTGATTGCCCCATAGTGCACTTGGGCTCAATACACCAGAAGAGATGTTCACCGGAAAGAAGCTAGAGGTAAGCCATCTCAAAATATTTGGTTGTCCAGTGTTTATCCATATACCGAAAGAGAAAAAAAACAAGCTGGAACCCTCCAGAAAGAAGGGAATATTTGTGGGATACTGTGAGGTATCCAAAGCCTTCAGAATCTATATACCTGATCACCGCCATATTGAGATCAGCAGGGACATGACCTTTGATGAAGAATCTGCACTTAAGAAATCGAGAAGATGCCAGCTGGAAGAGGTATATGAAAAGGAACTTGTAAATCCCAGGACGACAGAGTCCGTGAGGGAAGTTCCCAGGGTTACAGAACCTGTAAGGGAAGTCATAGCTTCCCCTGATGAGGAGACTCCTAAAGATCATGATATAAATGAAGTTCAAGAACCTCCTCAAATGACCTTCTCCCATAAAAGAAAGCCTACTTGGGCAAGAGATCTTATTCAATATGGAGAGAAGTATGGTGCTCTAGAAGGAACCACGAGACAGGTGAAGAGACCAAAGCCATTCTCCAGTTACACGACTTTGATGTGCAATCTACTTGATGAAGAACCCACATGTTTTGAAGAGGCCATCCAGAAGAAGGAATGGGAAGATGCCATGACAGTGGAATACCAATCCATAATAAATAATGATGTATGGGAAATAGTTCCCAGACCAAAAAGTAAGGATGTGGTATCATCAAAATGGCTCTTCAAGATAAAACATGTTTTTGATGGAAGTATTGAGAAATATAAAGCAAGATTTGTCGCTCGTGGCTTTTCTCAGAAGGAAAGAATTGACTATGAAGAGACATTCGCTCTTGTGGCCAGATACACTTCGATCAGAACCATTATAGCTTTTGTTGCCAAGATGAAATGGAAGCTGCACCAGATGGATGTGAAGACATCTTTTCTGAATGGTGTTATCGAAGAGGAAGTGTATATAAAGAAACTCCAAGGATTTGAGGTTGAAGACGGGAAGTCTCATGTCTGTCGATTGAAGAAAGCCTTATACGGATTGAAGCAAGCTCCCAGAGCTTTGTATGGCCGTATAGACAGTTTCTTGACGAGATTGGGCTTTACTACGAGTAAAGTAGATTCAAACCTCTACTTCAAGATCATGGAGAATGAACCAGTAATACTATTATTGTATGTGGATGACTTATTCTTAACTGGAGAATAAAAGATCATCACTGAATGTAAACAGAGACTTTCCGCAGAATTTGAAATGAAAGACCTTGGCCTAATGCATTACTTCTTAGGTCTTGAGGTATGGCAGAGTCCGGAAAGAATCTTCCTTAACCAGTGGAAGTACACAGTCGAAATCTTAAAGAGATTTGACATGCTAGAATGCAAGTCCATGAATACTCCCATGGAAGAAAAGTTGAAGTTGTTGGTCGATACTTCGTCAGATTTGATAGATGTCACTCTGTACAAACAAATTATTGGGTCACTGATGTACCTGATGAACACCGGACCAGACATCTGTTTTGCAGTGAACACCTTGAGTCAATTTCTGGTAGAGCCCAGACGTGTTCATTTAGTGGATGCAAAACATGTGATGAGGTACCTTAAAGGTACAATGGATTACGGTCTCAGCTATGATGGAGATCACGACTTCACACTGAGTGGATATACTGATGCAGATTGGGCAGGAAGCGTTGCTAACAGAAAAATCACTTCCGGATGTTGTTTCAGTTTGGGATCAGCTATGATCTCATGGCAGAGTAGGAAGCAATCCATTATTTCTCTCAGCACAATAGAAGCAGAGTACATTGTCGCATGTTCTACTAGCTGCGAACCTGCATGGCTTCGAAAGTTGCTGACAGGACTATTTGATTTGGATATGAGAGAAACTGCGATTCTATGTGACAATCAAAGTTGTATTAAAATGGCAGAGAATCCTGTGTTTCACAACAGGTCGAAGCACATAGAGATCTGCTATCATTTCATCTGCGACATGGTACAGAGAGGAGCCTTGAAGCTCCAGTACATTAGCACGGATGAATAGGTTTATGATGTGTTGACTAAGCCTCTATCTCGTGTAAAGTTTGAACACTTTCGAGATAAGCTTGGTATTGTCCGAAAGGACCCTCCTTGAAAGGGGGAGTAGATGTATTCCTTTCTTCTGACCTCACTGTTAGACGTAAAGCAAGATGAGTCATGCTTCTGACCTCGCTATTAGACGTCAAGCATGACGCCATGTGATCCTTGCTTCTAAGCTCCCTGTTAGACGTAAAGCAAGATGAGTCATGCTTTTGACCTCACTGTTAGACGTAAAGCAAGATGAGTCATGCTTCTGACCTCGTTGTTAGACGTAAAGCATGACGCTATGTGATCCTTGCTTCTGACCTTGATGTTAGACGTAAAGCAAGTTGAGTCATGCTTCTGACCTCACTGTTAGACGTAAAGCATGACGATGTGTGATCCTTGCTTCTGACCTCATTGTTAGATGTAAAGCAAGATGAGTTATGCTTCTGACCTAGTTGTTAGATGTAAAGCATAATGTCATTGATTCCTTGCTTCTGACCTAGCTGTTAGACGTAAAGCAAGATGATTCCTCGCTTCTGACCTCGTTGTTAGACGTAAAGAGAGATGTTGATGTGTTCCTTGCTTCTGACCTCGTTTTTAGACGTAAAGCGAGATGTTGATGTATTCCTTGCTTTTGACCTTGTTGTTAGACGTAAAGCAAGATGAGTCATGATTCTGACCTAGTTGTTAGACATAAAGCATGACGTTGTGATTCCTCGCTTCTGACCTAGTTATTAGATGTAAAGCGAGATGATGATATTACATGCTTCTGACCTTGTTGTTAGACGTAAAGAAAGATGTGACTGACACTGAGCTACCAGCTTAACCGCTGTGACATTGACCTAGTGTAGTACTGTGATGTGCCATCCTAGTGCTGTGATGAGGTATCATTTTTACCGATACATATTTGATGCGGATGATGATAACATTCCTTTGAGAATGATGATGTTGCTGATGAAGAAAACTTATGATGACTCGTAAATGTGTTAGACAATGGTTCAAGATGATATTGACGATACTGTCCTCTAAATTACATTGATGATGCAAACCTCTCTCGCCTGATGCTAATGAAGAATACCCTTCTTGTTAAGGGGGAGTGTTGAAATAATGTAACTGCGAAGAGCATTCTTATTATTATTTTATTATTGGATTAAATCCCCATTGTGGATTAATCATGTCATTAGTATTATTATTGTTATTGAATTAATCCCCATTGAGAATTAATCATGTCAGTAATTGTATAAGGACCAAATCCCCTCTTGTGGATTGGTCATCGGACAATTACAAAGGACAGAATAAGAAGTCAGCCCCAGCAGTTATAATGGAAGACCCAGAATTAATTAAAGGTGGGTTTACCCACCCAGAGTGAGAATTTGGCCCTGCCAGTTGTGACCTTTCACACGTGCCAGTCTGATATAAATAAGAGGCTAGAGCCTCGCTTCAAACACACAACTCACTTTCTCATTTCTCTTATGAGGCAAGCTGCAATTACCAGAGAGAGGAGAAGAAGAGTGGCGCATCTCTTGGGGAGGACTTTATGTATTGGTTTGAGTTATCTCTTGAACATTGTATAAGTTATTTATGATAAGGAAGTTGTTGCTAGGTTTTCTTCCCCTAGAGGGTTTCCCAGGATAAATGTTGTGTCTCTTATGAATGTGTATTTCTTAGTGATATTGTTCTTATTATGCTCTTATCTATTGAAATGAAAAGAATTATAATAATGGCATAAACATTAACACCCCCTACTTTCTCATGATACAACCTGAGGGAAGCTCCAACTCCCCAATTCTTTGGATGCAACCAAAAGGAGGATACAACCCTCTATGTTTTATGTCTACAACCGGAAGGTGGATATAACCACCTTTCCTTGCCCCGTCCAACCACCCTGACATATAAGTAGAATGAAGAAACCACTGTCACACTATCATTGTGATATATGTTGTTGTAAACATGTACCAATAAACCTTCACCAAACAACCTCTACCAATAACCTGAACCATGTATCAACCATGCATCAACTTGTATATCAACATGTAATCAACCTGTATCATAAACAAGTGCATCAACCATGCACCAAATTGTACCATAAACAAGTGCATCAACCATGCACCAACTTGTACCAAACAACCTATAATAAACATATATGATAAACAAGTGCATCAACCATGCACCAACCTGTACCATGAATAAGTGCATCAACCATGCACCAAACCTATATGAATAACATGTCACAACAACCTGGCCAAAAAACCTATCACAACAACCTGTCTCATCAATATTATCAACCAAATCATATCTACTGACCAAGATCAATCACCAAGACAACTCCCAAAGATGTGCACCAACCAAGCATAACACAACAACTCATATTCACCTCCAAGATCAATATGTACTTCTAATAATATACCAGTACAAGTATGCTACATCATCCATAAACCATGTGTCAACAATACTACTAAAAAGTGCCTCCAACCATGTACGAATCATGTATCAACTACTCATCAACTATGACTCATCAATATGTACCAACATCATCAACTATACACCACATGTATCTATCAACTCATCAACTACTTGTCTCAACCATGTACCCAACATGTACCTAAACCAAAAGCCCCCATCAATTTCATCATCCAAATATAATTTGTAACTTTGTAATAGACCTGGTGTATATGATCAAATACCTACAAACCTTCCTTAACTTTAACAACAAGAGACCAGCATTTTCATCAAACTTTACTTTAGTCTCACATGACTATTTTTGGATTAGTCAACAACCCTAACTTGAAATAATCATAACTATGTACCTGTAATGAATAAATATATGAAAATAGTACACAATGTTCTTCAGTGTGTTTTCTGAAATTCCTCCAGGTTTCACTGCTTGGAACCTCTCAGAAAAGGCGTTATAGAAAAAATGACATACCTTGTTGAATTTTGTCTTTTTCTAGAGAGCGAACTTGTAGAGTGTTCCCCGCACATCATTTATGTTGTACGGATCTGAAAATTTTACAAAAAATACTACAGACTTTACTCTAACCAAAAAAAATGGTCTTACTAAATTTGGGTCTGTTATGAAGAAGTTATGATGTTTTTACCTGAAACACATGTTTTAGACTAGTTTCAGGACTAGCCATAAACCCTAGTTTCCACAGAGTGTAACTCCAAAAATAAAACAACCCACAGGTTAAAATTCGTACCACAACTACTTGGATATGTTTTCTCAATGGCCTCCCAATTTCACGATCTGAATCATTCTAGAAAAAAGGTTATTGTGAAAATGGTGAGATGACCTGTAAATAACATACCTTAGAAAGCATCATCAAAAGAATTTATCCTGCCTTGAATTTCAACCTTCTTTACTTCACCTTCCCTCTGAAATTCGGCATAGATATCATTTGGTTACCTCAGTCACCTGTAGATATTCAATATTCTCAAGTGTGAATAAAATGAGAGAGCCATGCCTCTTATTTATAATCTCCAAGTAGCTTCCTTAGAACCATATTCTAGGCCACTTTGTCCACATAGCCACTTTGTCCACGTAGTCACCTATGTCCAACTTTTCCCAATTTGCCACTTGTCCATGTATCCAATAGTTAGTTGACCAATTAACCCATTTTCCTCATTTTAGGGTTAACCTTCTTATAACCACTTTCCATAATTAGAAAGTTCTCCATTTACTTTAGTATTTAAATAATCCTCCTTGACTTTGTCACTTCACTTTATTATTTAAATAATCCTCTTTGATTTTGTCACTTCACTTTATTATTTAAATAATACTCTTTGACTTTGTCACTTCACTTTATTATTTAAATAATCATTTTTTACTTTGTCACTTCACTTTATTATTTAAATAATTTCTTCTTTGCAAGCAAGCACTTTGACTTCTTTGACCTTCTGGGGCTTCAAGCCAACATATGAGGGTCCTCCAAATTCGTAAGGCCATAACTCTCAAATCATGAGGAGTTATGTGATGTTCCACATACCACCAGAAATGTAATGACATGTACTATCCATATCGAATAGTATTACCTGAAAATATGTCAAAACTCATACCATTATACATCAAACAAACTTGGTTCCATTACCGAAACCTGGGTTCTCCAACTTCACATGGTTATAACTCTCTAACCGTGAGGAGTTATGTGATGTTCCACATACCACCGGAAATGGAATGACATGTACTACCCATATAGAATAGTCTTGCCTTCAAATATATTAAAACGCATATCATTATACATCAAACAAACTTGGGTCCATTACCCAAACCTTTTTTCTACTGGAATTCGCTACCGAACTTTCTCCAAGGTTTGACATCAATCACTAAAGGTTGACATCAATCTACAATATCACTCTCCAATGGTTGACATCAATGAAAACCAACAATCCATACCAATTTTCCATCAACCTAAGCCAATTGTCTAACAATATCCCCCTTTGGCATTGATGGCAACACGAACATTCATGGAAACACTTAGTCATGATAACATTCATGCTTATAATATTCATCAGTGTTTTTATCTCTCCCCCTTTGAAATCAATGGAAAAGGTATAATTCCATTCGGGACTTCTCCCCCTAACCGAATTGTCCTTGGGGATACTACCCCTGACTAAAATCTTCCTGAAACTGATCTCCCAACCTGAATTGTCCTAGTTATGGTACTTCCTCATGTACATATAAGACATATACGATAAGCATTCAAAAGAATTCATTTTGGAGTAGAAATTACTCCTAGTTTCTGGCGAAGATACTCAAAGGATTCCCATTGAAGCGGTTTTGTAAAGATGTCTTCCACTTGTTATTTTGTGCCCATATATTCAACTATGATGTTCTTCTCTGCAAAATGTTCCCATAGAAAGTGATAGTTGATTGGAATGTGCTTCGTCTTGGAGTGCATCACCAGATTATTTGAGATACTGATGGTGCTTGTATTATCACAATAGATTGGAATGGGCTCATCATACTCAACCTGTATATCTGTCAGAGTTTGTTTCATCCATAGAACCCATGTACAACATGTTGTTGCTACAATATACTCTACCTCGACTATAGATAAGGATATTGATGATTGTTTCTTGCTTAACCATGATACTAAACACTCATCCAAGTAAAACGATGCTCCATTGGTGCTTCGTTGGTCATCAATGCAACCTGCCCAATTTGCATCTATGTAGGAAATAAGTGATAGATCCTTTCCTTTTGGATACCATAATCCAAACTCTTATGTTCCTTTGATATATCTGAAAATATTCTTCACTTCTAATACATGTGATTCCTTTGTTGCTTCTTGAAATCGTGCCACCTATCCAATTCTCTGCATTACATATGGTCTGGATGATGTCACATATAGTAAGCTACCAATAATTAACCTGTATTGTCTTTGGTATATAGATTTTGAATTGTTATCTTTTCTCAACTTGCAATTGGTTTGCATAGGAGTGCTAACTAGTTTGCAATCTTCCATTCTGAACCTTTTTATCATTTCTCTCATATACTTAGTTTGAGAAATAAAAATTCCTTCGTTGCTTTGACATATCTGAAGACCCAAAAAGAAGGATATTTCTCCAAGTAATGACATTTCAAATTCATTCTGCATATCCTTTGCAAATTTCTGGCTTAACCTGTCATTAGTACTTCCAAAACATTATCATCAACATAAATTTCAATTAATAAAATACTACCTTGAGTTACCTTGATGTGCAGGTTGTTGTTTGCGCTTCCTTCCCATAGTTCGTAGGGAGTTTTTCCATTGTTGTTTATGAGAATTACTCTATTTTGAATGTGAATTGTTGTATGCATTGCATGTGTCAAAAAAATATCTATCGATTTGGAATCCATTAGCATTTTTCGAGCCATTTTCTGTGTAATTATCATCCATTATGATAATGTTCCTTTGTCTCTGAACCAATCTATTAATCCATGCTCTCATCCAATTTCATATATCTGTCCATACCTGCTAAGGATTCTTACAAAAACATCTTTGTCCATACTTTCCAAGACTCTACTTGCACAAATGTCCATAGTGTTGACCCATTTATCACTATACTATCATGAAGTCTTGATTAATCTATCAAATTGTACTTCTGATAACTGAGTACTCTGGATATATCTTCTCAAACTCTACAAGTTGCTCGAATGATGGTTCTTTGGTCTGTCACAACTATTGCATAGACTCCCCCTGTCTAATATTCATATTACCTGGGAGTCTCTAAGTCGGATGGCTCATAACAATTCTTGTTCTGATGTGTATTATCATCATCTTCATTGGTAGATTCATCATCTCTCTGAGGTATGACTTCTTTCTTTCTATCTATCAATTCATCTTTCACTACAATACCTGAAAGTACAATCTCTTGAACCTATTCCTTATTTACATGTCCTTCTTTTCTTTCATTTATTTTCCAAACCTTTCTATATCTAACATCCTTCTTTTTCTCTGTAGATTTTTCTTCATCTCGTTTTATTGCCAATCTTGCGATCTCTGGGACCTGGTATTTTTTCACCTATTTTTCCTATTTTATTATCCATACTTTCTTACATCTGATATCAGTGTTCTCTTTCATGGAAGTGTCGATCGTGATTCTACAATCACAAGCTATGTGTCCATAGTTATGACATTTGCAACATTCAATGTTCCATGGGGCCACATAGGCACTTCTTGCTTGAACATTTCTTTTATAATCCCTGCAATATGAAACCTTATGTCCAAAGTTAGTACAATAAAAACAATGACCATAAAAGAAATTTGCATACCTGGGAGTGAATGATCTTCTTTGTGGTGTAGTCCTTCTAAATTTCCGCCTTGACTGATCATGATCATGATTGAATATTATTTGTGGATTGAACATGGATGGTCTTCTTGAATATGTATCTTTATTAGTTTTCTTAGATTCTGGTTGACCATGATTCCTTCCTTTGAGTAATTCTGCATAACTCTTTATATTTTCTTCATTCTTCTTTTCTAGCAATGTAGAGTGTTTCTCTTCATTCTCTACAACTGATGTGGATGTTTCTGTCTCTTCAATGTTCTTGTTGAGCTTGACGATTTTGACTCTTGGTGTGAAAGCTTCTTCTTCAATATTCTCAACCTCTTCTTATTTCTTCATTATCTGGGACTTCATGACCTCTTCTCTTCTCTTTGCTTCTTCGAGTTGGATTTTCAATGTAATTATTTCTTCTTCCAGTCTTTTCTCTTCTTTACCAAACTCTTCCTCAAGTTGGTTTAAGTCATTGGTTATTTCCTTGAGATGATCCATCAATATATTTTCTCTCTTTTTTGCTTATTCCTTTTTTGCTACTATGTTGGCTTCTAAACATTTCTTTTGATATTCTAGATTTTCTTCAATTCTTCTGGTATCTTCTAGCTGAGCTCTTAAATTCTTGATGACCTATTGATCTTTTTTGAAACCTTGACAAACTTTCCTTTTGCTTCATCAATTATTTCTTGGATGACTTTTTTTCTTCTCTTTCTTTCTTTAGATATTCAATTTCACTCATCAATTTTTCTTTGTAATAAACTTATGCTTCTTCATACTCTTCCTCTTCTTAATCTATCTGACATGATGAACATCTTTCTTCTTGTTTCGTATCTCCATATTCTTTGGAATTTTCTGAATCTTCGATGGGTGAAGAATATATGTCATGTAACTTATCCCAAATTTCTTTGGTTGATGAACATTTACCAACCTTTTCTCTTATCGGATTAGGTAATCCTTCCCAGATGAAATCCATTGCTATTTTGTTATTCTTCTTCAATTCCTTATTGGCTACATTCTTTGCCCTTTTTGAACTATCATATCATGTAACAACGAATAGCCAAATATAATGTCCATATGCTTGTAAAACTACTTCCATCCTTCTGCTTCACATCTCATACTTAAAACCATTCTAACCATTAAACATTGGTATTCCATTTTTATAGATGTTGTTTCTCTCCATGATCTACCTTTCAGTGGTTAAATTGATTTCTAAAAGAACCTACTCTGACACCAATTCTTGGATTACTGAGAGCGGGGGTGAATCCGTAATAGATAAATCTAATCTTGTTTAACCATATAATGCAAATGTTATATCAATGTAGCATTATCATCCAATATTTGTAGAGTAAATAAACAATGAACAAATGAACAATCATATACATACAGAGTACATCAGTGTTTTTACGTGGAAATCCAAAGCGAGAGAAAACCAAAGAACCCTTTTTCTTATATGTATTGAAGAATTATATTCATTGGAAGCACCAACTTCCTTTGTTTTTGAGATGCAACTGGAAGGAAGCTCCAATCCCCTAGTTTCTCAGGCTACAACATGAGGGAAGCTACAACTCCCCAATTCTCTGGCTACAACCCCCTATGTTTTCTGGCTACAATCGGAAGGTGGCTACAACCACCTATCCTTGCTCTGTACAACCTCCCTGACGTATAATTAGAATGATGGAACCACTGTCACATTATCACTGTGATATATACTACTACAAACCTATACCAATAAACCTTCACCAAACAACCTGTACCAATAACCTAAACCATGTATCAACCATGCATCAACATGTACCTCAACCTGTAATCAACATGTACCATAAACAAATTCATCAACCATGCACCAACCTATACCAAAAAACCTGTAATAAAATTGTACCATAAACAAGTGCATCAACCATGCACCAACATGTACCTCAGCCCGTACCATGAATAAGTGCATCAACCATGCACCAAACCTATACAAATAACCTGTCACAACAACCTATCCAAACAACCTGTCTCATCAATCTTATCAACCAAATCAGATCAATCACCAAGACAACTCTCAAATATGTGCATCAACCAATCATAACACAACAACTCATAATCATCACCAAGATCAATATGTGCGTCTAATAATATACCAATACAAGTATGCTACATCATCCATAAACCATGTGTCAACAATACTACTAACAAGTTCCTCCAACCATGTACCAAGTATGTACCAATAATGTATCAACTATGAATTAACTATGAATCATCAAGATGTACCAACATCATCAACTATACACCTCATGTATGTGCCAACTCATCAACTACTTGTCTCAACCATGTACCCAACATGTACCTCAACCAAAATCCCT
>JZKD02S2377239.1:364589-375607 GCA_000966675.3 Picea glauca
TAGCTGGTGAACCTGCTATCTCCCCTTCGAACCATAACGCATGCCATGATGCATCGATTTCGAACTGCTCCACTGGTATCGCTATGGTGCGAGTTGGTACCTGGTACCGGAACCCTGCGCCAAGAATAGCAATAGTACCTACCCAAGTGATATTAGTCCATTTGTCAATTTAATGTATTAAAAATGCATAATAATAACTTGAATTTCAAAGATACCTTAGGTGACCCCTTTGAATGGTAAAGGGATGTTGATTATATCAAAAGGAGGTCAAAAAGGGTGGTACTGGCATATAGTTGGAGGTCAATGGTATGTAGTATGGGCAAAGAACATGGTCAAAACTGGGGACCAACAGACACCATCATTGTTTTCAAGCCATGAACCTTTACCTTCAATGCCAATGTGTGTGTGTGTGTGTGTGTGTGTGTGTGTGTGTGTGTGTGTGTGTGTGTGTGAGAGAGAGAGAGAGAGAGAGAGAGAGAGTATATGTGTGTATGTATGTATGTGAAAACCAAAGAGTTAGGTAGATATTGGCTCACTTACTAAGACTACTAAATACATGGTTGAATATGGGTTGATCTGTTAACATTGAAATTCACATAGACATCTTGGTGATATGATGGAATTGTACAATCATATGGTGTTTATCTACAAAAACTTGAGAAGTGTTATACAATCTAATCAAGGGCTCTATGTGAAATAAAAGAAGCACTAATCATGATCCTTTTGTTTCCCTCTTTTTTGTAGTATTTTGGTGGCAAGTTTTTGAATTGAATAGATTGTAAAGAATTGATGCTACATATTACTATTAATGTTGGGAGATAAAATTCATTATGAGAAAAATGACTCATTTTTATAATGAGTATTATCTGTGTTTTTGTAAATTTTATATAACAATTGCAATTAATGGGTAAAAGAATGATGATTCTATAAATCATAGTTGGAGACACATGAGATAGTAAATATACTTAAAACTTAGAGTTCAATATGCTTTTACACATAGATATATATGTGAACTAAAAAATATTTCACTCCTCCTCCCAACTTCAATGAACATGAAAAGAAAATGAATCTATTTTATACATATTGTGTTACGAATCAACACTTTATAAATTTAGGTATGGCATGATTTTTTAGTATTATGTGGAAACTTTGACAACTACATCAACTGAAATCCATGATTCATGAATGTGTATGTTGCAACCAAAGGATGTGATGCAATCACTATTTGGAGTTATAGGGAACATGAAGAATTGTTTTTCCTCCTTTTCATCATATAATGAGAAGGATTTATAAGACTTGAGCCTTTTATTCTAGAGATTATTGTGCACATTACTAAGTTTTACAATCCCATGAATAGATCTTCGATCTCCTATCATGAAAGAAAAATTACAACTAACTTTAGAACAAAAAAATATTTTGGTTGATGCGAGATTGATTGATCCTTTATGCTATCCATATAAGAGTATATTAGTTGAAATATCAATTGTTCTTGTAACAAATTCCAAAAACAAATTCCATTTTTGTTGAATGATTGAGGCTTCTAGTTCTAATACTTCTAAAAGGGAAGTGGAAAATCATCTAGCAAAAAATGTCCAAAGTAAAATTCAGATTGGAAACTATTGGACGTAAGACTAGATTGAAATTGAAATACAATTGAAAAAAATCAAGCATTGAAAACTCCATGAGAACATCGATTGCCTAGTGATTTATTTAAAAAAAATTAAGTAAATTAAAATATGCCTACAAAGAGGAGACATTTATGAACTAATTTGTTACATAATTGGACAATTTTTTTATTATTTTTTAAATTGAAGTTTTGATCAATCTCTAGGGTTGTTTATTTGATTTATTAAGTAAGATCAAATGTTAAGAATGTTAATATTTCTTATGTTTCTAAGTTAATTCCCAAATTGATTAAATTTTATTGATTTCTTATATAAAACCAAATATATTGAATTTGAGCAAGATGTGTTTAAATTCAACCTCCAATTTTTTTTATTCAATTCATCTATAAAAAAAAAATGAAAAAACAAACACATAAAGACTTTGAATAAGTTAAGATTATAATGGGAAAATACCCCTTCAATTATTTCTTTTTCCAAGTGAAAAGGAACCTCATTTCCAATTATAGAGCATATTTATAAGTGTTTTTTGCAATATACTTTAAGGTTTTAGATGGGATGAAGTCGAGGATTGGAAATTGTATTTATATGGAATGGACATAGTATAATTGAGGCCTTGTAAAACCCTTAAAAGGTTTAGGATTTTTGTGTTACCTAGTTTCCAAAGTTGAACCACAATTGTATGCTAGTAATGAAACCCAACATTCAAAATATAACTTATAATGAGATCGAATCCTTTAAAAACAAATTTGAGTTTTGATTACATTGCGTCAAAATATTTTAATTGTTTGGTCCTTCCTCAATATATTTTATTATTAAAAGAACCATAATTTGAAAATGTGTTGTTTTCATGTTCTACCATATATAATGATAGAGATAGCTTGTGTTTTCGTCAAACTAAACTCTCTATTTTTAAAACAATGTATATGCTTTGTTAAATGTTGGGTGGACATATATAACTGGTTATCATGAAAAATGTCAAGAAATATCTATAAAAATATATGCATATATGTGCATATGTATCTCATCAAAATTTGTTGATACCAGTTTGAATGGATATCAACTTAATTGGTATAATTTATAATAACAAAATAAAAAATAATTATGTGATATATATTCAAATTATTAGAGACTAGTATGATACGCCTGACTTAGTGGATGATTTTATAGTATGATACGCCTGACTTAGTGGATGATTTTAAGCATAAATGATGGCATAAGAAACATGATTGTACGTCATGTCAAAAATCCAAATATTTAAGATGGTAATGGTTATCCTACAATGGAAATCGGGGCATTAGTTAAGGTATAAACAAGCTAACACGACAATAAAGTTATACATTTTGATGTAAAGGCCCTTATGACAGACCTATTTGGTTAACACAACTTTTTTTAAAATTGTATGCAATGTACAATGGTGTTTCTCATGACCATGTTCCTTCTAATGTATAATCAACCATATATGTGGATTGTAAATAGTAATCCAAATTGATTGCACTTGAAAGAGGTTGGGCTATTATACCAATGAGATCAATATAGCTTAATTTCTCAAAAATGGATAATTGAAAATGAATATGATTTTATATAAAATAAAAATGGCTAATGGATATTTTCATAAATTCTTTAAAAATGATTTGAATCCATTTTGAAATTTGAAACCATAGAAACTAAAAGGGTATTTTAATTATATTGCTATTATATAACAATTTCTATTTTAATCTCCTTATACACTACCATGTAATGAGAAAATTAGTCCTTAATTTTACTCACACATAATATTTCTATTTCTAGACAACAACAATTTGACTAACTACCCAATTATCAATACTTAATGTGGGTTAAAGGACATGCCTTAAAAGGATTATTTTTCTTCATACAATGGCTAGAGTTTCAAACAATTTCTAGGATTGAAAACACTAAAAGAAAAAATAAAATAAAACAACAAATTTAGAATATTCAATTCACATACCTAATAAGAGGTGTAATTGAGAAATCTTCAGTGTTCACACTGCTTCCAAGAGAGTCTGCAAGTGATTTTTCCATTGGGTGTAGGTTAGTTTGCCACCAAACATAATGTAGGTGAGTGAGTATTTTACTGATGAAATTGCAAGTGAGTGAGAAATTTGTAAATGAAAGTGCAAGTGAGTGAGTAGTTCAAGAAGAGAGAATTGAATATTTGGACATGGGGTACTATCCAATTTTTACTACTCTATAAAGTTGATGACCCAATTGTGTATATAGCAAATTCATACATTTTTAAAGTGTACTAGTTTTTTTTCATTTTAGTAAGGAGTTTAATTTGGACTAAGGATTTTTTAAATGAAGTCAAGATATATGGTCATAAAAGTTCCACTTTGAGTACATTGTGAAGACCAAATAATGGTGGTAAATCTATTTGGAAAGAATTGTCTTTGATTTTCTTTGCGATTATGTATGGACCATATCATAGTATTTGAAAATTTATAATGGGAATATTTAAAACTATTGTTGTGCATGTGTATACAAACTTGATCATTAACATAAAAATTATAACATGTAAACTATATTAAGGAGCGTGGTGCATGTTGTTTTGTTGTTGGCATTTAGATTATAAATGGAGATCCATGTCATGAAGAAAACTAGTATGATGCTTTCGAACACAGAGATGAAGCAAACTAATAGTGATAAACAATAAATACCTATGTATTCATGATCATATGAATTGTAACATTTAACACATAATGATATGAGTTGTAACATTCATAGCAAAGGAAGAAATAGAAAATTTGAAATTCTAATGATTTAATTATTAGCACATCAAAACAAAAAAACGTCATCTTGGATACAACTTCCATCATTTTATATACACATAAAATATTTTTTTTCTCACTAAACACTACCTTCCTCAAATCAATGAATAACTCATAAGGCTTCCTCAAACCAATGACTCATAAGGTAATTATGTCATTTTTAAGTACCATTTATAACATCATATAAATCCATACATAAAGAAAAATAAACAACATGTAACTCATTAAACCTAACATACAAAGGTACAACTTATTTCTCAATACTAACAAAATTCTCCAAAATATGTGTGAGAATCCATTTAAATTTTCATTGTAGATTATACACTTTCTTAAAACTCTGAATCTTTGTTGATTTTCCTATGTGTTTGTAATAGTTACTTACATCGATCGACATATGATATGTTACATCGATTGCATTATAGGTTATAAATTGGAGTTGAATTGTATTGGAGTTTGACCAACTACGTTCAAATCTATTATATTCTAAAAGTTAGACTATGATTGTGGTATTGGTTCAAAGAGAAAGATAAAAAGTTGGGATGTGTTGATTCTTATATTGAAAGTGATTTAAAGAATATACTTTAAAGAATGTGGTGATAATCATTAAATCTAAAAAAGAATTCACAAATATGTGATGAACATATTAGTTATATAATAATAATCTATTTTTAAGGTCACGGTCAAGCCAGACATCAAATTGGTGTATGAGATTCTCTTTGCCCAGCGATTTGACTAGTAAAGTCTACGGAGTTATGCATACTCTACCCCCTTCTAGATTTAAACTTGTGACCTCTTAGGAGGAGACACGTTCTCTTAACCATTAGGCCCACTCAGGCTGTATATTTCATGGTATCTATTTTATGGCACATCATAAGAATGGGCACATTTGAGAACATATCAAGCACACCAAGATGTAAGAATGTAAGAAAATCCATTAAGATTAACTTATAAGGTATATGTAAAATTGACAAATTGACAATGGTGAGATGTATATGTGTGTTAAGATATATGTAAATTTTATAATGGTGAGATATATATGTGTTAAGATATATGTAAAATTGGCAATGGTAAGATATGTATGTGTTTTAAAAAATAAACATCAAATTAATTTATTTCCAAAATACTAAGTGAGTAACTTATAAGGTATATGTAAAATTGACAAATTGACAATGGTGAGATGTATATGTGTGTTAAGATATATGTAAATTTTATAATGGTGAGATATATATGTGTTAAGATATATGTAAAATTGGCAATGGTAAGATATGTATGTGTTTTAAAAAATAAACATCGAATTAATTTATTTCCAAAATACTAAGTGAGATAGATGAAGATGTTGAAAGTTGAAACTTCAAATATTGAAAATCCAATATAAAAGAGAATGTGTATACATTTTAAAGATGTATTATATTATTCCATTGATCAACTAGAATAAAGTGTGTTTAATGTACGGGTGAAGAGAATGTATAATGCTAAGTTCAATTGTATGGGTGAAGAGAATGTATAATGTTAAGTTCAATTAACAAGATGATATTAGAAAAGAATTGGTTATACAATTATTAGATGATGTAATTTAATATCAATTAAAATAATAATATAAATATTAAAAAAAAATGAGTTTTGTTTTTTTTAATATCTTTATTTATGTTTTATTTTTTAATATTTTTATTATTGAGAATGTATAATGCTAAGTTCAATTAACAAGATGATATTATAAGAGAATTGGTTATACAATTATCAGATGATGTAATTTAACACCAATTAAAATAATAATACAAATATTAAAAAAAAAAAAATTAATATCTTTATTTATGTTTTATTTTTTAATATCTTTACTATCGGTTTTATTATGTTTTTATTTTTATTTTTTTAAGTTATTTTGATTTTATTATTTTAGATTTAAAAAAAAATTTATTAATATCTTATTAAAAATAATAATTTATAATTTCTTCTCAATCTAAATTTAATTATTTATTATTAAATGTATAAAATTAAATCCATAAATAAATAAATAAAACATTAAAAATTTGAATTTTTTATTTAATAAATAAAATTTATCTAAAATTAATTATTTATTATTAAATGTATAAACTTATATTCATATATTAATAAATAAACATTAAAAATTCACGATTTTTTTATTTAATAAATTAAAATTATGAATTTTAATGATGATGATGATGATTAAAGTTCACTAAGACAGAATTAGTCTATAACACCTTAAGAGGGTAAGTGATTATTTTCCATTCTTTAGAATTGTGTTTATGTACTCAAAAAGCATTAAGATAAGCTTTTCGAGATCACCATACTTTTGTTTAAGAGGTTAGGAAGGTTAGTAGTGTGACAAATATTTTGAAAATGATATCTAATATGGGTATAGGTTGGAAAATCTAAGAGAAAGTGATTTTCATCTTTAACCTTCTTAGTGTCACAAAGGTGACACACTCTTTCATCCCATGGCATTTTAGGAATTGACCAATGCCTAGTCTCACTATGGAGGATGTGAGAATTTGTTCTTATCTTAGAAATGCTTATTTTTTTCTTTACACTTGGAAAAAAAGAAAGACAATTTTGATCTTCTAGATTAGGGTTGATTATATCCTTATAATACCTAAATTTTATTTTTTCCTCTAACTCTTTATCACACCACATTTTCTCCTTAACTTTTGATTTGACATTTTTTTTAATATTATCTTTATTCTGCAAAATGTTGTCTTCCATGATTCCCCAATAGTTTAGCCAAGATCGGGCATCTTTATGTCATCCTCGCTTGAGTCGATGTTGGTTATGACTAGATTTTGAAGAAATTTTAGGAAGCCTCTTGTCTTCCATGTTGTTTAACTTGGTTTTATACATTAGGTATCTAGTCATAGCCATACTCTCAATGGGGGAGAGGCTTGTTTCTAAGAGAAGGAAGGGATGGGGTGTATTTCCTTTAATTTTGAGATTATAGGTTATAAAATTCTTTTGTATTTCCTCTATATTTCTCTAGGATTCACGAGAGATACTACAGCCCCAGACTTCACATCCATAAAGAATAACAGGTGTAACAAGAGTCTCAAAGAGGAGTTTCTTCTTATCCCAACTTCAAAGATTAACTGATTTACAATTGTTTTCAAGCCCATAATAAGCTTTCCATCCCCCAATAATCATTTTCTCAATGTTATAATTCCAATTGAGCTTGTGGTGGATATCAATTCCAAGATATTTGTATGAAGTCACTTCCTCCAAGTTGTTGTTGTCATATACGACAGTATCATAAGGTATCTTATTGGATTTAATAATCATGACCTTAGTCTTATCAGTATTAACAGTCATACACATACTAGAGAAAAAATCCTTCACGATTCTTAGTTGGTTTTCAAGATCATGGGGACTCATTGCCATAAGAACGATATCATCGACACAAAAAAGAAGATTGATGACTATACCAGTGAGAGTAGGATAGACACAACCTGCTTTTTCCAAGCAATCTTCTAACTTGTCAATGTATATGCCAAAAAGGATAGGGGACAAGGGACAACATTGTTTGACTCTGATATAGTTAATCTCTTTTGACTTAGATATTTTCATTCTTATTTTTTTACCCAATAATATTTTCATTGATATTTTTATTCCTCTCCTTTTACCAATTAAATAATGTGTTATATATACACTTAATACAACAAATAACACACTAATTTACCAAACTTAATAATATAAAAATCTACTAAATTAAATGATAAAAAGAAATCAAATATTTGCAAACTTAATAATATAAATCATTTAATAAATTAAATTATCTTTTTACAACTTCAATGATTTGTTATATATACAATTAATACAACAAACTAGTTTTGCAAACTTAATAATATAAAAATCTAATAAATTAAATTAAATGATAAAAGGAAATTAAATATTGTAAATTTAATAATATAAATTATTAAATTATAAGAAGAAACCAAAAAGAAACTACTTTTTGCAAATTTAATAATATAAAATTTAATAAATAGAAGAAATTTAATAATATAAAAATCTAATAAATAGGAGAAATCAAATATTGTAAATTTAATAATATAAAAAATCTAATAAATTAAATGATGATATTGTTTCGCATTCAGTGATTGCTTTGATGGTATTTTGAGTGTGTCACATTCAGTGATTATAATTAAGTTAGCTTTATGGATAAAATGATTGAAAATCACCTCCCAATAAGGATATATGGCATATCATTTTATCGGTTATATTGAAATGATTTGTATATGTTAATAAAAGTTTTAATATTTTATTAGAAATAAAATGTAAATAAATGTATAAAGATATGCAAATTTTCAATTTACAAGATGATATTGAAATTCGTGGTATTGAAATTCTTTACATCATATAAATTATATGATGATATAATTGAGCACCAATTAAAACAATAATATAAATATTAATTTTTTTGTTTTTCATTTTTAATATCTTTATTTTTATTTATTAGTTTTATTTAGGTTTTTATTTTTATTTTTTAAAGTTATTTTGATTTTATTATTTTTGTTTAAAAAAAAATTATTCATCTCTTAATAAAAAATAATAATTTATAAACACTCTAAAATTAATTATTTATTATTAAGTATGTAAATTTAAATCTATAAATATTAAAATATTAAAAGGTCGTGAATTTTTTATTTTAACAATATTGAAGACCGCTGTCATAATTTTAGGAGAGTTCTTTCTACTTTTATTAACAATTTCTCTATTGAGGTGTATAATCCTTGGTTTGACAATGAGTGTAAAATTGCTAGAAAAGTCATTAGGGATGTCTTTAATGAGTCCTTAAAATCAAATTTGATAAATAGACACAAAGGCCTAATTAAAACAAAAATAATACATTACATAAGTATAAAGTAAGAGAAAATTCTACACCTATCAAAGCTAGATCCTAAGAGATTTTGGAGGTAAATTTTGACTTGCAAAACTAAAGAAAATAATATGATTCCCCTAAAGGATAGGAACTCCTACCTCAAAATCTTTATGAATCCCCTATTGTCATGGACAACATTTCAAACTTTTATATAGAGGATGAAGCGTTTTCTATAGAAGACATAAATTTTTGGGTCAAGCGACTCTCAAAAGGGAAATCTAAGGAAATTGAAGGATACCAAGATGAAATATCAAAATTGGTGGGTCTATCCTCATCCCGCACATACACAAGCTCTTCAATTTAGTAGTCAAGTAGGGATTTTGTAAACCCTGGAATTAGAGACTCATTTTTACTATTTTTAAAGGTGGGGATAAAATTAATCCCTCTAATTATAGGACTATTATGATTAGCCCCATCTTAGATAAGCTATACAGAAGTATTCTAGAAAAGAAGATCATCATATGGATTGAAATCCATGGAAAAGGAGATAAGGTCAAGCCAGCTTTAGAGGCTATCATTCAATTGTGGACCATCTTGTTATTCTTAGGATAATTGTAGAGGAGTGTCAAAATAATAAACTAATATCCTTTGTTGTTTTGTTGATTTTAGAAAATATGTTGACACAATGTTCAGTACTAAATTTTGGAATAGGTTAGAAGAGCTAAAAACTCCTTCCAGGATGAGATATATTATAGTAAGGTTATATGAGAGTGTTATTTCCAATTTTAGGGATACCGAGAGCTATTCAGAAGAAATATATTGTAATATAGGATTCCAGCAAGGTTTTCCCATATCCCCTACCCTCTTTCGCACATAAAATGATATATTAGAATATTGGTTGGAATATGTTGGTTGTAGTATCCCAACTCTCACTGGTATGGTCATCAAAATTCTTGTTTATGATGGTAACATTGTTCTTATGACAAGGAATCCCTGTGACCTCGGTAAGAATCTAAGAATCCTCAAGGACTTATACTCTAGTATGGGTATGACTGTGAACACTGACAAAATGAAGGTTATGATAATAAAATACAAAAAGATTGCATATGACACTTTGTATATGACAAAAAATATCTTGGAGGAATTTCATACAAATATCTTGGAATATATATTCATCACAAGATCAATTGGAATTATAGTGTTGAGAAAAGGGTAAATGGAGGGTGGAAAGCTGATTGTGGACTTGAAAACAAGTGTAAATTATTAGAACTTTGGCTATAGGATAAGAAAAACTCCTCTTTGATACTCTTGTCACTCCTAATATCTTATATGGATGTGAAGTTTGGGGATGAAGTATCTCTAGAGAATCTTGGAGAAAGATAGAGCATATCCAAAATAATTTTATAACATATAATCTCAAAATCAAACGCAATACACTCTAGCATATCCTCCTCATAGTAGTGAGTCTTTCCCCCATTGAGTGTGCAACCATGATTAGGTACTTAATTTAAAATAACAATATAAACAACATGGAAGAAAAGAGTCTCCCCAAAATTGCTTCAAATTCCATCCAAAACCACCAACTGCTCAAGTGAGGGAAGCATCAAGATGACAAGTCTTAGCTAAATCATTGAGGAATATAGGAAGATGTCGTTTTGAAAAATATCAAAAATATTATTGCATCTAAATTTAAATAGAATCATTGGTGTAATAAAGAATTATAAGACAAAAGGATGCTAATATACTACAAGGAGGTGGTGAACCCTAATCTAGAATATCAAA
>JZKD02S2377239.1:377119-397845 GCA_000966675.3 Picea glauca
TCCATGGCCTCATGCATGGTCATTTATGCACTTTGTCTTCGACGGGTGTACCTCTCTTGTCCATGGCCACGTGCATGGCAAGGCCCAAATCGTCTTTGTTGCCAACCCCTGTAGCATCTGCTCCTCCATCCCCTGATTCGCCTCTGTTTCCTTTTGTTGCAGCTTCACCTACTCTTGGTGTAGAGAGGTAAACCCCCTGTAGAGTGGAGAGAATTTGCAGGAGCGTTGAGGCCTTTCCATCCATGATTTTCAGTGGAAAATGGAGGTCGTCCAGGCCTTGTCACAGCTCAAAGACCAGACCTTGCAGGATAACAATGTTGTCCTACAATTGTGAGTTTGGTACTGAGTCGGAAAAGGAGTGAGATCATGGTTGTGGCCCCAAGAGATTTGTTTTCACTCCCAAGTGAGGTCGATTAGAAGAGTTCTCTTGCTGGCCAGGTGCGCTCGCCAGTGAATTTGGTGGGACTGCAGGAGGCGGTAACGAGGATGAAGCCAAGTCGAAAGAGGGCCCTGGGTGGAAACCTAGTGAATTGTTAGAGAGGGCAAGCCATTCCAGCTGAGTAGCAGAGGGCGAGGAGAGGACCGAGAGGTCACTATGACCTTTATTGACTATGACGGAGAGGAGTGCGAGGAAGATGAAGCAGGTGACAAGTTAGGGGATGGTGCAGGAGGCGGTCTGAGAGCCACTTGCGGCCAAGTTGGCTGCTAGGCTAAGCCACACCTTGATTTTCCTCTTTGTCTTGGCATTCTAGTGGCATTGAGGGGGAATCCAGGCGCAAGGAGGAAGCACCGGTAATGGAGGTATAGCTGGAAGCAATGCAGGTTGCAGGGGAGCTCATCAAAGGGAGGGAATCTCTTCAAATTCCACTGGCAGGAGGCATGGCGTCGAGGCAGCTGAAGGAGGCAAAGGCGCACGCATAGAGTAAATTCGAATTCATGGCACTGTGCCATCGAAAAGACAGCAAGCTGAGGACAGGTGCACCGAGAGTAATGGTTCTTGGGCCATCGCGAGCTACTCTTAAATGCATGAGGGTGGCGGGATGGTGTGTCACTGTCATGTCACATGGCCATCGCCATGCTGACTGCTTCGCACCCCCTCCGGATGACATATGTCCCGCACTAGCACCCCATCCGGGGGTGTTTTAATATCTTTTAAAACAATGAAAATTCAAATAAATAAAATTTACTTATATATTAATAAATTTTAAATTACTTAAACATATTTTAGTTTAACAAAAAAATATATATATCAATTAACTTAAAACAAACTTTTATTAAATTTTAATTTTAAAAAGTTATAAATTCAAATTTAAAAAAGTATTAAAATTTATGAATGAAGGAGTTCATTATCCCACAAATAAGAAATCCCATACACCAATTTAATGACTTAGTCATGACTTTAAAATTAGATTATTATTATTATTATTATTATTATTATTTATTATATATTAATAAACTTATGTTATCTAATATTAAATTTTAATAATATATTAAAATAATAATTATTAAAAATATTATAATTAAATTTTATTTATATATTAATAAATTTTAAATAAATCTCATTAACAAAAAAAACAATCATATATCAAATAACTTAAATTAACTTTTTAATTAATTTAGATTTATTAAATATTAAAATACATCAAAACCAATCAAACTCCTAAAGTGGCATACCTCCATCTTAAACATAGGTCTTTAAATAATTTTGAAAACCCTTAACAAAGAGTATGATGTAAGTAAGAAAAATTATATATGAGATGATCCAATCTCTTGTGATCTCTTAGATCTAAAGACCCTTTGATGTGTTAAAGATCTTTTGATGTGTTAAGTTCAAGTACAAAAAATTATGTAAAATTTGAAGGGATGTTTTCGTTAAGCTAGACATTAAATTGGTGTATGAACTTTGTTATTTAGGTAACTTTCCAATACATATAAGCTAGAAGCCATTACAACATATTCATTATGAGCTTTATTCATGTTTTTATGAGGCTTTATTCATGTTTTTATGAGAATTAAACCTGGGTGGAGAAGATAACAATTATTCCTTACAACCATCCAAACTACATCCAATTAACAAAAGTATACATACCTTACCCCCTCTAAATTTGAACTTATGATCTTTTAAAAAGAAACACATATTCTTAATCATATTATTTTTACGCAGAAAGGCGTATACCTATTGACAATGGGCACATTTAATAGGTTTTTAGTGCTTAATCAGTTTTGTATGGACAAGATTAAATATTGATGGAATATTCTTAGTTGTCCCAATAAATCAATGGTTGTGATTTCAACCACTAACTTCCTCACTATTATAAAGACATCCTTTTACATGTTTATTTTTTTACTTTTACTTAATCATATTTAAAATTTACTATAGTTGCTAACTGATTGCCACGTCTAAGTGATTAATTACGCCTCAAATCAATGAATTTGATTTACTCTTCATAACTTCCTTGTATTTTTAAATGCATCAGTTAACTTGTTTACTTTTTAATATTTACCTAATCATATTAAAAAGTTACTGTAAACTATATGATTACCACATTAAACGATAAACCTTTAAATTACCTGAGATTTTCATTTTCGTTTAACCTTTAAATTAACAATTTTATGTTTTCAGTTTTATATGAATGCATGCACTCCCGAGTCCTGGTGGACGATAACATCATCCACGAAGTGCAGCTCCAGAAATTCTGAAAGAACCCATGGAATTTCTTGCTCGTGCCTGGAGCCTCGCCCCCTTGGAGCTCTCCAAGGTCTTACCCCCGTTAACTCCCCATAGCAAAGACAATGATTCGACGCTTGCTTGCACGGGAATCGTCATCTTCTGTAATGAATTTTTCCACTTTCGGATCGGGGCTCACTTTCCAGCTGGATTTGGATTACATTCTATCACAGTCTGTAAGTTTTAGCTCAATCTTTTTCGTTTCAAATAAGTCCTTACTGTCCTTGGTTCAATTTTGTTTTTAGTATGTGGATTGAATTAGATAATGTTATGAATATCTGGAGTCGATTAAGGCATGGGTTGGAGGCTTTGTTGTCCTTGGTTCAATTTTGTTTTTAGTATGTGGATTGAATTAGATAATGTTATAAATATCTGGAGTCGATTAAGGCATGGGTTGGAGGCTTTGTTGTATCTGTGATGATATATACTTTCAGGTGGAGTTATTAACAGGATTCATCATCCGAGGCTATCTAAAAGTACCAGCAATCAGAATTTTAAAAATTTCCAATCCATCTTACAATGCTAAAATTTGAATGGATGGTTTTAACAAAAGGTCACATTGCATGTAATTTCAATTTCATGATACCATTTAAAAAAGATAATAATATTTCACTATCCTCCCCAGAAAAAATCTAACGATTAACCTCCCCATAAATCAACCGGATTTCTCCGCTTGTTTCCGTCAAAGGACTTATGTTTCCCATGTTGATCATCGAGCTGGAAAAGCTAGAGAAAAAATCGCTTTGACTACCGCTATAGTCCTTCACAATAGAAATGGTGCTTGCTCCGGACGTGGAAAGCAGTTCTTGATCTGACTGAAGAAGCCCCATATTATTCTGGAGATTTTTAAAGTAGTTATTGTCGAAGGTATCTGGAGTGCCTGGATCAAATGACGTTAACGTATTCGCGCTTCCATTCTGCGGACAAGTGCTTTGCCCGTTCCGGAATTAATTGTCGGATCTGGTTTGCCCGTTCCGTTGAAATTGAAAAGTCTACCGCTGAACACTGCGCACCGAGCTCGCCCAAATGTATGTCCCCCTGGTAGATCCAGGAAACACCGAAGTGAAACAGTGCAGAACAGATTGGTAGTTACTAGACTGTGTACTTGTTAATTTACCAGAGATTTTTCTAAACGAAATGATGAGTGAGGAAGAGTATTTATATATACCTGAAGAGTATTTATTTATTTATATTTAGTTACATATTTTTATATTTACTCAATTACATATTTAACATCCATATTTGCTATTATATTTAGTTACATATTTTTATATTTACTCATTCCATTCATATTCATATTTAGTACAATTCATATTTGTTATTATTGATATAAATTCATAAATTAAGATAATAATATAATAGATGGAGAAGAAAAAATATTAACATCACAATTGTTAAACAATGATTTTGTATGGTTATGCAGTTTGGGGTCAAAGTCTCTCTAAACAATTTTAGAAGAAAGTGAAGAAATTAAAATTGTTATTAGAGAAGTTATGAATTAAAATGCAAACCACTTACTTTATAACTATAGCATTAACAAGTATGATAGTATTATAAAGAGAAACATCATGTCAATTTATAATATATGTATTCAAAATAAGGCATATTGGTAATAACATCTATTCAAGATAAGGATTGCTTTAGTAATAGGTTGAAAAAAAGGAGGGAATAAGAAGATTTCCCCTATGAACCTTTAGTCATTTCAAACAAACTATAAGCATATGAAATGAAATAATATAAACTAGTCATGTATACTTATTTTATTGCAAACATGAAACATGTGATATATGTATATCTATTTTATTGCAAACATGGAACATGGTTGTCTTTAGTAAAGACAAACTTATTTTTTGTTCCAAAAAATAAGTTGTCGTCTAATAAACACCCAAAAAGATCTTGAAATATCGATATACATCCATCTACATACACCAATTCCATTTTATTATGGATTATATTCCAAATCTTTCGTAGGAATGTACTGAAGCAACATGATCTTCCACTGCACACAATCTCTGAGATGATGATACCGGATATCTATATGCTTAGATCTATCATGAAACATAGGATTAATCGAGAGTTTAATGCAACTCTGATTATCACAATGAAACACTGCAGATCTAAATAAGAACCAAACAAACCAACCAAGATCTTTCTCATCCAGATAGCCTCATATGCAGTTTGATTCGCTGTCATGTATTCCGCTTCCACTGAACTGAGTGCCACGGATCTCTGTTTCCTGTTGTACCAAGAAATAGTTGTAGATACGATACTAAAGATCCCCCCTGATGTGCTCTTTCTATCCGTTGGGTTGCCCACCCAATCTGCATACGTGAAGCCATGCAACTTCACCTCATTCGTTTTTCTGTACCATAAGCCATACTTAGATGTGCCCCTCAAGTATCTCAGGACATGCTTACCCGCCTTCCAAAAGAGCTTGGTAGGCTTAACCATCACTTGACTTAGTTGGTTAACTGCATAGCAAATGTTCGGTCTTGTGTTCATTAAATACATTAGCAAACCCACTAATTGTCGATAGTCAATAGCATCCACTACCTCTCCAGAAGTAGCATCATCTTTCCTCCAGTTTCCTGAAAGAGGAGTATCCATGGGTCTGCAACCCTCCATGTGAAATTTACCCAGTATATCCCTTGCATACTTTCCTTGACACACAAAAAGTTCACCATCTCCTTGTCATATTTCCAATCCAAGGAAATAATGAAGAAGGCCCAAATCCTTCATCTCGAACTCCTTTGCAAGGTCCTCCTTGCATGAGTGTATTAGCTACTCATCACCAGTCAGTATTAAATCATCAACATAAACAATGATTAAAAGCTTACCCTCCACCACAATTTGGTATAGGTTTGCATCTGCTTCACTTTTGGTGAAGCCCAGTCCGGTGAAATAGTTGTCTATTCGAGTGTACCAAGCACGGGGTGCTTGCTTCAGCCCATACAACGCTCTCTTGAGTCTACACACATGCAACTCCCTGTTAAAGGTCTCAAAACCTTCTAGATGCTTAATGTACACTTCTTCCTCAATGATCCCATTGAGAAACGCAGTTTTTACATCCATCTGATGAATGTGCCAACCCATCTGCGCTGAGAGTGCAAAGATGGATCTTATGGAAGAGTACCTTGTGATAGGTGTAAAGGTCTCATCATAATCTATCCCCTCAATATGTGAGAAGCCCCGGGCCACAAACCTGGCCTTTTATTTCTCCACACTCCCATCAGCAGCTTGCTTTACCTTGTAGATCCATCTCGAACCTACCATTGATTTATCAACTGGTCTTGGGACAATTTCTCATGCATTGTTTTTTATAATGGAGTCATACTCCTCCACCATTGCATCTACCCATGTGGGATCCTGCACTACTTCCTGAAAGGAATATGGTTCAGTAACAATACATTTTCTCATGAGAGCCATGTATCCAGTAAATCAAACAGGAGACTGTCTCTGTCTGCCTTGTGAAGTAGGTGATCCTACATTATGTGCAACATCTAGTCTCAATTTATCAGCTTCCATGGTGCGCTTTCTACCATTTCTTATGGATGGATCTTCTTGAGTGGTTTCCTCCACTCCATGAACCTCCTCATGTGGATGATCCACATCTTGAGACTCATCTTTGGGAACCATCAGTTCCTCCTCTGCATGCAAGTCTAGCTCCCTATCAAGCGAAAACCACATGGCTTTCCCCTCATAAAATTTTATATCCCATTGCATAACAATCATCTTACTATTAGGAAAATACACATGATAATTATGGGGTGTCTATGTGTACCTGATCTAGATTTGGATCCAAGAGCTTGATGGGGCTCAAAAAGGCCTAAAAATGAATTCTCTCATAATGGTGTCAAAACAGACATGTGTGTAGGCCTCGTCAATACGAACCCAACGCAACTTGAATAGGCTCAAACGGACATCGTATGCTCCTGATATCATGATCTGAAGTTTAGGTCAAATTAGCAAAAAGTCAAAGCCAAATTCAACAATCCATACAGCATGACATGTGGCAGGTACGGTGATGACGTGGCAGGTGTGATTACATGGCCAATTTCTGATAGGGAAGGTACGATGCTAACACATGGGTGAATCATTGATTGACAAGTGGCATCAGTCCAGTGAATAAGGAGGTGCCACGTGGCCCACACTTGGGCTACCACGTGGCACCAGGTGGTTTGCTCGTTTGGTTGTATGTTATAAAAATGATGGTCTCCCCGAGTTTTGAAATTGTGACCTCCACAGTAGGCTACGCCTTGGGAACAGGTCGAGTGCCATTGCACCAAACATGGGACTTGTTAATATAACTCACTTTATTATGTTATAAAGTGAATTAAAGTATTAAATGCGGACGGAAAGGGCTAGGGCTAAGCCCCAACCCATGGTTATGTGTATTTCATGCGACTGATGTATACAAGGCGCATGGGGGTTATAACAGTTGGTGCTAACCCCACGGTTTCTGGCTTATCCACAGGTCACCCCATAAGACCCGAACTATAATTGATAGTTGGGCGCATATGTTTAAGGGCACGATTTTATTATAACCACCATGTGACCTATATCTGCGGAGTAAAGTCCAGCGCGCAGCCCTTTGGGCCGGCGCTTGGCCATTTTTAGTCCATGTGATCGAATAATTAGGAGCACGCACCTATTATGGGGGCTTATACCCATATTAAAACTAAAATGGGTTTTTAACCTATAGTTTAGTGATTTTCTCACTAATTTTTGGGCAGTCTTGGTTATTTTTCCATATCTTGGTGGATATTGGGCCAAATTGAGTTCCACGAAAAGTGGGATGTTGGGATTTGATACCTCTACCTCATGGTTATATAAACTAATCCATTGTGAGGTTTGAGACAGGGAAGAAGCAACAAAGAATCTTGAAGCCAAGGTCAAGTAGTCTGGAGCAGTGCAGAGTAGCTGAGCTTTGGAGGCAGTTTCTGGGAGTTATACTACTCTGTTTTCAGTGCCATCCGTTTCATCAGGTTTCTGAGATAGAGAACAATACAGCTAGTCAGTCAGATCCCTATATGATGAAATTTTAAATGCAGATTGTAAAGAATTGAATATTGAATAAAGAAATCCTCCCTCACTGAAGACAAAGGCCTGGAGACGTAGGCGAGATTGCCGAACTCCGTTATCAACTTCTTGTGTCCAATTTGTTGATGGTTTTCTTACTTTGTGTTATCTGCTATTGCTCTTAATTATTTAAGTCTTTGTCATTTTCATATTCACATGCACCGTAAAAAAAAGGTCTTGATAAAATTGAAGTTATAGTGTGAAATTGCTAAGCTTCGATTTTCAGATCAAGTGGTATCAGAGTAGGCTAACGTTTGCAGGAACTGTGAATATGGGAAAAATATTGAAGAGAGCTAGAATCGAGGAGCTCGAGGAGATCAACCAAACACTTCAGTGAGAGAATGTTGAATTGCGAAGATTGATGCAGATTCTCGAGGAAGACAGGGAAAGAATGCGAACATTGATGTTGACAACGGAAGCAAGGCCAGTTGGAGGAATTCCTTCAGCTATAAGCTCGAGCCCTGTCAGGGATGACAAAACTCATCCATTCCAAAGGCAATAAAATGAGGAGGATTCATATACTTCTGCTAGTTCGGATGAGGAGCAGTCGATAGGAGAGGTGATTGGCACATTCTCTTCACCGGTAGAAAGCACTGATTACACTCTAGCCTCACCTATAGTTGATCAGGAAGTGGAGTCCGACCATCTAGAGATAGCAGCATTTGAGAAACATACCAAAGGATTCAGTACGAGAATATTATTGAATTTTGGATATGGGAAGGGACAAGGCCTTGTAAAATATGTCCAAGGCAGAGCCGATCTTATTGAAGTGCATGAGCATCCACTCCGAGAAGGTTTGGGATATGCAGGAGAATATTCTGAGGATGAAATTCCATTGATTCATTGCATACACTGCTAGAAGTTCGGACATGATGTTGAACACTGTTGGGAGTGACATCCAGAGTTGACACCAGAATGGTTTTAGAATCGGCAAGGCAAAGAGGTAGTTGGAGCCAGCAGCGATGCAAACAGTGAGTCGCAAAAGAAAGGTAAACAGGTTAAAAGGTATAAATCACCTTCACCCACCTTTACTGATGTGCATGCTAGAGTCATGAACCTTATCAGAAAAATGATTCCATGCATGTTTTGTAGTAGCAATAACCATTGTGTTGCAGATTGCTGGAAACAAAAAAATATATGGGAGAAATATCATGGCGACAAGAAGTATGCCAAGACGTGATGACGCAACACTGCAATTCAAAGAGAATCTGTGAGAAAAGTTAGCACGGCCAAGGCAGGAGTCAAAGAAATCCAAGGGGGATTTGACTCAGTCATGGCGCGATTCCATCAAGTTCGTTCGAGCAAGAAACACTTGCTCACATTGTCAGAAGAGAGGACCTTGTGAATATAGTTGTTGGAAGCTACATCCATAGTTGTGATGCTCAACAAAGTCTGAAGGGCCCGAAAAAAAGATAGATGTTGCAAAGGAACAGAAGGACGTTGTTGAGGAGAAGAAGGGTGCTACAAGAGGACAACAAGTGGATGCTTTAGAGAAGCAGAGGAATGACTGCAACACTCTGTTCGTAGGAGATGGGTCGTCTGACTATAACTGGGCAGATTTTATGCCCTACATGTAAATTGAGTCAATGTCATTGTCATTGATGTAATAAAAGTGATTTGATTTATGAAATCACTTATTGAGTCTAGTTAATGTTAAGTCTAGGTTGTTTTTCATAAGTTTATTGATGTAAGGATATAGTCGATTGATGTAATAAACCTTTTGGGGACCAAAAAGTCCTTAGTGGGAAGGCGTGATCTAGATTTGGATCTAGGAGCTTGATCGGCGTCAAAAAGGCCTAAAAATAAATGTTCTCAGAATGACGTCAAAATGGACGTGTGCATAGGCCTCATCAATACGAACCCAATTCAACTTGAACAGGATCAAACGGATGTCATATGCTCTTGATATCGTGATATGAAGTTCAAGTCAAACTGGTAAAAAGTCAAAGTCAAAGTCAATAGTCCGTACAGAATGACACATGGTAGGTACGGTGATGACATGGCAGGTGTGATTATGTGGCCAATTGTTGAAAAGGTAGGTACGATGCTAACACATGGGTGAATCATTGATTGACAAGTGGAATTAGTCCAGCGAATAAGGAGGTGCCACATGGCCCAGACTTGGGTTGCCACGTGGCACCAGGTGGTTAGCTCGTTTGGTTGTATGTTATAAAAATTATGGTCTCCCCGATTTTTGAACTCGTGACCTGCATGGTAGGCTACGCCTTGGGAACAAGTCAGGTGCCATTGCACCAAACGTGGGACTTGTTAATACAACCCACTTTATTATGTTATAAGGTGAATTAAAGTATTAAATGGGGATGGAAAGGGCTAGGGCTAAGCCCCAGCCCACGGTTATGTGTATTGCATGTGACCAATGTATACAAGGCGTGCGAGGGTTATAACAGTTGGCACTAACCCCACGGTTTCAGGCTTATCCACAGGTCACCCCATAGGACCCGGACTATAATTGATAGTTGGGCGCATATGTTTAAGGGCACAATTTTATTATAACCACCATGTGACCTATACCTGCGGAGTAAAGTACAGCGTGCAGCTCTTTGGGCTGGAGCTTGGCCATTTTTAGTCCACGTGACCAAATAATTAGGAGTGCGCACCCATTATGGGAGCTTATACCCATATTAAAACTAAAATGGGTTTTTAACCTATAGTTTAGTGATTTCCTCACTAATTTTTGGGCAGTTTTGGTTATTTTTCCATATCTTGGTGGATATTGGGCCAAATTGA
This sequence comes from Picea glauca, assembly GCA_000966675.3. Classification (NCBI taxonomy): domain Eukaryota; kingdom Viridiplantae; phylum Streptophyta; class Pinopsida; order Pinales; family Pinaceae; genus Picea; species Picea glauca. Next base: position 387,675 of record JZKD02S2377239.1, read on the forward strand.
GTGCCACGAAAAGTGGGATGTTGGGATTTGATCCCTCTACCTCATGGATATATAAACTAATCCATTGTGAGATTTGAGATAAGGAATAAGTATCAAAGAATCTTGAAGCCAAGGTCAAGTAGTCTTGAGCAATGCAGAGTAGTTGAGCTTTGGAGGCAGTTTTCGGGAGTTATACTACTTTGTTTTCAGTGTCGTCTGTTGCATCAGATTTTTGAGATAGAGAAGAATACAACTAGTCAGTCAGAGCTCTATATGATGTAATTTTAAATGCAGATTGTAAAGAATTTAATATTGAATAGAGAAAGCCTCCCTCACTGAAGACAAAGGCCCGGAGACGTAGGCGAGATTGTCGAACTTCGTTATCAACTTCTTATGCCCAATTTTTTGATGGTTTTCTTACTTTGTGTTATATTATATTACTCTTAATTATTTAAGTCTTTTTCGTTTTCATATTCACATGCACCATTAGAAAAAGGTCTTGATAAAATTGAAGTTATAGTGTGAAATTGCTAAGCTTCGATTTTCGGATCAGTACCCCACAAAAATCCCAACTTTAGCAGTTGGTTTTAGCTTCTTCCTGGCATCCTTGGTCACATGCACATAAACAGATGAGACAAAAATCTTAAAATGAGAAACATCAAGTTTCTTACCAGTGAAAGCTTCTGCAGGTGTACTCATTGCAACTACTCTATGAGGACAACAGTTTTGCACATAAACCACAATATTGCATGCTTCCTCCCACAAATGCATTGGTAGGCCCTGATCGTTGAACATCGCTCGTGTTTTAACCACGATCGTTCTTTTCTTCCTCTCTGTGGCCACATTTTTTTGTGGGTTATGAGGCGCTATGAGTTCTCTTCGAATTCCTTCTTTGCTGCAGAATTATTTGAATTCATTAGAGATGTATTCTCCACCATTATCAATGCTTAGAGCCTTCACTTACTTCCCTGACTCTTTCTCCACCAATGATTTAAACTCACAGAACTTTGAGAATGTTTGATCCTTCTTCTGCATGAAGAAGATCTAGTATTTACAAGAAAATTCATCAACGAAAACAACATAGTACTTATGTTTTGTTGTTGAAGCTACTGATAATGGTCCACACACGTCTGTGTGAATTCTCTCCAGGATCAATGAAGCACGATTCTCCTTTTCATGAAAGGTGGACTTTACATACTTCCCTGTGGTGCAACCCTTGCACTGATCTACCTGAGAAAGTGTTCCCATTGGAAGTCTAGTAGATATTTGTTGCATGATATTCAAGGCTCCATGATGAAGATGGCCCAATCGCCAGTGCCATAATTCACCCTCATCCCGACTCACCACTTTTTCTACCTTGCCCATCATGGTAGCATAGCCATCTACCTCCAGCATGTAGAGATTCTTAACTCGAATCCCTATCCTCTTGAATTGACCCATTGTTTTATGTCGCAGAAAAGATTTTCCACTGCGCAAAACAACATCATAGCCTCTGTCCTCCAACATTGCGACTGAGACCAGATTTTTCTTCAAACCTGGAACATGCATAACATTTTTCAATTGAAATGGTTTAGTTGAATCCCTCTGAAAGGTAATGGTACCAATGCCAATCGCACTATATATTCCATCGTCGCCCATCTCTATATCCATTTTGAGATCTCTCTCCTCCAAGTCATTGAAAAACTCCTTATCTTTCGTCATGTGGAAGGAAGTGCCACTATCCAAATACCACACTGATCCAAATGCACTTGATGCCACGCATGCGATCAAAGAGAAGTCAAGTTCAAATTGTGAGGCAAGGGCCTCACCAGTTGTATCTCTAGAAACCTTCTTGTTCTTTTTCTTCTGTGGACAGTTAGTAGCGAGATGCCCATGTTCGTGATAGTGAAAACACTTCACTTTGGACAAATCCAGCTTCTTGACTTTAGACTCGGATTTTGAATGGAATTTCTTCCCCTTCCCTTTCCTTGCCTTGGCAGCCAAAGCACAATCCTCTTCATCATCATTCTTTGATGAAGATCCATCTTTGGTGTTCCGCTTGAACTCATCCTACACTAGATTCGACCATAGTCGTTCCCAATCTGGCAATTTTTCCCTTCCATTGACAGAGTCTTTATAGCTGTGGAAACTCTTGGAAAGTCCTAGGAGAGACAAGCTCACCAAATCATCATCAATGACTGTTATTTGCACACTCCCCATCTCATCCCGACATTGGAAATACTTTGTGAGATATTTTGGAATGGAATCGCCCTTCTCCCTCTTGATCTTCCTGAGTTTATCTTTGAGCACCAATTTCCTATGTTCGTTGTTGTTTTGGAATAGATCCGTCAAAGTATTCCACATTGCATATGGTGTGACTTTCCCATGGAGGCTTGATACAATGTGGTCTTGTACTCCCTCCAATAGAATCCTCCTCGCCTTTGCCACTTTCTTTTACCATGCATCAAGATTTGCAACATCTGCCTTAGGAACATCTTTGTCAATGAATTCCTTCAAGCCATTGTCTTCGAGTACTGCCCTGCCCTTCCAAGAAATGTAGTTCAATCTTCCCTCGAGTGCATGCTCCAACCTCAAGACATTGAAATCCATTTCTATCTTGAATCAACTATAGCACCAAGAAAAGTATTTATGCAAATTCGAATTCTATCCAATCACAAACTTAGCTTCTTCAATCTTTTGTTCTCTGATACCATGTAGAAATTTTAATACAAATTATGTATTGCCTGGATTATCCTGATCTAAAAATTATATGCCACTATTAAATATAGAATCACTTCTACTAATATTCTTGTGGAATTTAAAACACGATCGCCAATTGCAATATCAAGAAGAAAGATAAATCACACATAACATAGATGTTTTACTGAGAAAGCATAAATCTAAAAACCCCAATATCATATATTATGTATATCATGGATCATAAAAAAATCTCATACAAAACTCTAATCCAAGAGCTCTCAATACAATACAATCGTGTCACACTGTCATACAAAAATCAACAAATGCATGTGCCAATTCTCTTCCTCCAAACAACCTGCCTCCTCTGTGCAATCCCTATTAATGGAAAAACTGAAAATGAATTTGAATTCCTCTTGCCTAGGCTACGCATTCCTCATGGGCACATCCACTATGTGTGTGATTACATGAGTGCACTTCACTCAAATCACAATTGATGGCCAAACTGTCCCTTTAACCTGTTATCTCAACTGGGTCTCCACTAGATATGACATGAATGTAGTTAAAAGTAGTAAATCTTCAGTTGCATGTGAGATCAGTGATTGTGAATTAATTAATAATTAATTCACTGAAATCTCATTAGTGTAATTTCAGTTACAACTAGTACAATTGAGCTTAACTCACTTAATTGAGTTAAACTACTTCACAACTCACATAACTACACTTATAACTATGTTACAACTTCAAGTCACTTAGTTACAACTAATTCAGCTTCCATGTCCCACCAATAAACCTTTGAACTTGAATTTCCTATAGCTAACTAATTTGACATTTCAGTTAACTATTTCAAGTAATTATGAGATAATAGATTAATATTTATTGTCCAACTTATTTAAGGGAAAAATAAATTAGACACACATTTCTTGTTGACTTTTCAACAGTTATAACCACCTTTAATATATTCTAGAGCCCCTTTAATATATTTTGGGGCTGACTTCTTATTATGCCTATTACAATTATGTTTTGACCAATCTGCAAAAGGGGATTTGTTCTTTTACAATAGCCAACATGATCAATCTGCAATAGGGGATTGATCTAATGAATAATACAACAATAATAATTAGAATACACTTTGCAGTTACATTATTTCAATAGTAGTGAAGGGCGAAAGCTCCCGAAGAGCCGAAGTAGTGAGTCATGATGACATCACTTGGATTGACATGGACACATGGGTTGTGTGCCACATATAAGTGGGTTTTGAACCCATGGAAGATTGAAATGCCATATGGAACGTGATGTGTGACACCCATATGATTGAGACATGATTCAGCCGCTAGTATTCCGCCACGTGGCATTCTGTATGAGAATAGTTAGTGGGACCCAAGGTTACATAATGAAGTTAAAGGTTAGAGGAAACACACTGGTGTTGATCATGATACATCAAGATCGACGACTAGCAGGCATTGTGGGGATCCAAGTTGCATGGGAGTTAATTCTCCAAGGAGGTCCCGCAATCCAAACCCCGGTTTCACCGAGGGGTTACGTATCAGCGTTAGAAGAATTACGGGATGAAAGACAAGTTACTCCAAACTATCATTGCATGCCCATGCAATTGGAAGAGCACTCAGTGATGTGAGGTAATGACATCACCAAAGGTGATTGGGACTGTTCGGAGATTAACAGTTCGGATGTGTGGATGCGAGATCCTCCGAAGCTCTGAAGTCCCGAAGACCTGGAACTCAGACACCTGAGGTTCCATAGTAAGTGTCATCCATCAGATGTTGAGTAGACATAGACGATTGATCCTCCCTACATCGCGAGTTCAGTAATCTGGAACTCCGAGAGATTATTGTGTGGTGCTTTGAAATATTCTGAAGTCGAAGGCTCGAGTAAGCACCTAGTGATCTAGCACTTGGTCATGGCCTGTGATCACATGGATTGGGGACTGAGAGAAAGGGGCTAGTGCCAAAAAATTATTACAGATGAGAGAAGAGCTCATAAAGAAAATGAAATCTGAACGTTTTCTTAAATTAGATTAGTTTGAATGCATAAACTGGTGAAGTATTGAATAAGTTTCAATTATTTCTCTTCTTTGAGTTTTCAAGTGCAAGCAGTGCACATTGTCCGCAAGGAGTGCATTGACAGAGGTAAGTTAACCTCATAGAATCTCAGGAGAGATATCGTTGAAACTTCATCAACGAAAGTGTAAGGAGTGCACAAGAAGAACTCTGTGTTGAGTTCAGAGAGAGATAAAGTCATTGAGAACTATGTAGGGCTCTGCTAGGTGGGCATCGAGCAAGTGCAAGTGTGCACAGAGACAACTCTTTGTCGATTTTAGGGAGAAGAGTATCAAAGGAATATACTCACAGAGTTGTTGAACACTCTGTAGAAAACACTCATCAAGGTATGCCTTGAGTAGAAGGTTGCCAGGAGGGAAAAAAAATTTCCTTTGAAAGGAAATAGAAGGGTCGAGACCCTTAGGAGACTGAGTAAATCGAAAAGCTTAGAAGAGATAACGCAAGGAGTGCATGGGAGATGGACTCATTCTAAGTCATAAAGATCATAAGAAATAATGCTTACGAGAGTGAAGATGAGATCTAGGAGGTAGACTCGCGGGCGAAAGGTCAAAGGCCGAAGCCTTTGAACACTAACAAAATATTCCAAGGTGGAAGAAGTCAAAATCTCGAGAGGAGGAGTGACAACAACCATCAGATCGATTGTGGGGAGGATCCTGGACCGTTATATCAGCGTCCAATAGAACAAAGGAAGCGCAAAGGAGAGGAACAAATCCCATCCATTAGGTCTAAGAGTGAAGGACCAACAACCGTTGGATCTAGAGGAAAGAGCACGAGACTTAACCCTTGTGTGCACAGGAGAAGTGGACTTGCCAAAGTCCCAAATTCATGAAGTGATTTGGGACCGTCCATCGTCAAGGATGACAGGTGGCATAAGATCCACAACTTTGAAATTTTTTGTACAAGGAGGAGGACAAACAACCGAAGTAAATATTGGTCGTCGATCTTAAAGTGGACACGTGGCACCAGATCTGGAAATCCGGGTACAGAGCACTCTGTAAGGAAAGTAGAGGATAAAAGAACTGAAGTCTTGAAGGAGATTTTGATCATTGATCGAGGAGGAGGTCAAAGGACCGTTGATCTGGTCTTGATCGGAAAGAGCCAAAGTCCTGAAGAGAATCAGGGGCGTTGATTTGGAGAGGACGCGTGGCAAAAGATTTGTCACTCTAGGGAAATTCACTTCGGAGACTTATCTGTGTGGAGACGTGAGAACTCCTGAAGGCTAGAAAGTTGGAGCTCATTAAAACCGTCTGATTTTTTAGGTAAGGTGTCATCATATATTGCACTCCAGAATATTTTCATACGGGGAAAATAATATGGTTGAGAGTTGAAACTCCCGAGGGCCGGAGAGCCGAAATCAACCGTAGTCGTTGATTTAATAGGGAGGTACGTGTCACTAGATCTTGTATATCTAGGATCGTGTGTGGAAGGAGGATAGATAGCAGTCGTTGATCATGGATCATCGCCAAGGGATTGGAAATCGATGGACGAGGTGGATTGTGGGGCCAGAACTTACTCGGATGTTAAAAATTTGAGAGCAGGCCGCAATTTATACCACGGTTTTAACAAAGTCATGTGTGGCAGATGGAGATGAATTGTGGGGCAAAAAGTAGGTTGGCCTAAAACCAATCTTTCCCACGCTTGCAATCACAGTTTTCCATGAGGTCATAGCCCAGGGAAGGGATAATGAAAAAGGGGCTAGCGCCTGAAACACAGAGTTTTGGAAGCGCGCAGGAATAGCTCGCGGGTCTGTCAGGATATGCACACAGAAGGAAACAGGACCTGTGTAATATTAATAAGGGTCTAGCAAAGGCCCGAAGAGTCAATTCGACTCAGAAGATTGAAATATCCTTTGATCAGGAGGTCAGCAGACCCCACTGAGGTAGAGGAACTGCATCGAAAGTACTCAGGGCAGAAATAGTCATGTACAGTGACTACAATGAGAGCACAAGAAGATTCAAGAGTCCGGAAAGAATTGAAGACTTTTGAGTTCAGCAAGGAAAATTTGCACATGGGAAAGAAGTTGTTGCAATTTTGGTGGCAACAAGTATGTTATGGCTTGTTGCGTCAGCCAAAGGAAAGAATGCTTGCATGTTTGCAAGTGTTGTTGGTGATTTTTTTGCATAAGGAGTGAAGTAACAGAGAGTTGAAATGTCGGTTATATGTTTGATAAAATAAGCATGAAAGATTATACTTCCATCAGACTTTTAGGTAGTATAAAATTTATTAATGGAAGTCATGCAGGTATGAGTATTTATTACTCTTTTTGCATAATTGCTGAAAGAAAATTTAGATAAGAATTTCCTCAGCCATATTTATTTTATAAAATCACATGATTATTATTGAATGCATACCACTGGATGTGGTAAAGGTTGGAGGCTTGTATTAATTCAAAGTTTTTTAGCTTCTGAATGCACACACTGACATAGTAGAATGTCATGTTAATTTGGTTGTGGGGTAACAACCAAAGATTTAAAAGATAATAACTTGTTGTAGGAATGAATGCCAATAAGCTAGTCATGTATGAGACCAGGACCTAGTTGGATATGGCAAGGTACGGATATGTAAAGGTTATCAGCCACACAGGTACTAAAAGCTTCCTAATTTTAAATAAAACTTAGGCTGCAACCTTTTTTCTAACACTAATGAACACCACAGAATTATATTCTTGGTGTAGTGTTCGGGTCGAAAAGAAAGGCATCCAATTAATTGGGAAGACAATAGGAAGTGTGTGCAGAATGTGTCAACACATTGGCCAGAATTCCAACTTATGGATGGTGAGATACATGACTGAGATAAAGAGAATTATGTAATTCAATGCAGGGTGCACTAAATAAGTATGCATTCAGAATTGTACTCATGCATATTAAGTGATAGAATTGTATACTAAATATATTGATTGAATGTGTTTGTAAGTACATGCATATATATTATTTCATGGAAATAATTGTTACTAATAGCTGAAATGTGGTTAACTCGTGAAGTTGAGAACATCTCAAGGAGGTGTTAGACATTGCAACAGGAAATTTGCAAGTCAAGTAGTCACATGTGCATTGACTACATAATTTTTTCTTGTTCAAAAAAAGAAGTAATGAACTTACAGATATTACTATGAACGTGCATATGCATAGAAGGACGAGTCGTTCTAGTTTATTAAATTGTTGGGTAATTGTGATTGAATTGCTAGGTCCAGGAAATTCTAAGATCACTGCATAAGATTGTGTACATATTGCAATTGAATTATGATGTACAAGAAATACTGACAATTGTTGGCAGTGTGCAAGATGAAGCCTTGCAGGAAAATGGTATGCAGTTTGGTGCTTGTGGAAAAACCTTAAAAAAGGATACATTCATATATGGAAATAACCAAGAAGAATTATGAAATGGAATTTCATGTTTTGGGAAAAAAGTTGAATTCCCTTTTAAACTAATTGGAGTTCCTAAATGAATTCTTTTATGTTTTCTCATGATAACTGCATGTGGGTGATGTTGATGAGATGATGTTGATTAAAGTGGAATGTTGACTACAAAGAGTAGCTCGAGGAAGATGTTGATTGAATACCTCTGAGGGTAGTTGGAAATCATCGAGCCACAATGCTCTAAGACTTTTGGTCCCACCTATTTTTGAAGCCCAAGGAAAGGGAGGTGTAGTAGCCAATGGACTGAGTGACAGTGAAAGTGCACACTCCTGGGGTGGTACAGGCATGTGGGGAAGAGAGATTGTTGGTTGGAGTGTTGCCGAGGTTTGGTACCTTGGCCTAGACCATGTGGATATGGATTGTGGACCATGGATATCTTGGGAAGCCATTGTCCCGATGGAGTCATATCCCTGCTCAAGGGTGAAAGGTCTAAAAGGAACATATGAAAAATGGAGTGCATGCAGCTCTAGGAAGAAAGGTATTGACCTGGACACATGTTGTTAAAGCTGCAGAAGTCAGCCGTGTTGGGGGTTTGCTTGCCATTCTCAACCCACTATCTAACTGTGAACTGGGGGCATCCATCATGCATCTCTGGAACCAGTAACCCGAGAGTCAAATCGTGTTGGTAGTTTGTTGGTCATTCGGCCATCCTCCGCGTGAGTTAGTGCACCCATTATTCCATACTCTGCCTGAGTTCATTGGAATCCTTCCCAAGAAACTGTTTTGTCTCTGTGTTGGACCTCTGCATAAGCCACACACCTCTAAAAATCAGACTCGTGAAGCCGACCCGTGCCTTCTGTGAAGCCTGAGCATCCTGTAAATGTCTATGTCGTGTGTGTTATAACTGTGGGTTGTTGTGGCCATGAAGTCCCTTGGTTGAGTGTGGATTTTCATCATCGTGTGTTCCTTGATGAGCCTTGTTGTTGTTCTCCTTGTGCTAGAATAGAGATGAAGAAGTAGGTGGTCAGGCCTATGTGAAAGACTCTCTCCAGGTGAGGGAGGTGGTTGTGGTTGAAGAAGCAAGTTGTCAGGCCTGTGTGAAACACTCTCTCCAGGTGAGAGGGGTGATTGTGGTTGAAGAGGCAAGTTGTCAGGCCTGTGAGCAACTCTCTCCAAGTGAGAGAGTTTGTTGGTGGAAGTGAGTTATCCTATAAGGGGTCCCATAGCTGCTACAGAGCTCTGAGAATTCTGGTCTGGCCTGTTGTTGAATCCCAAGGAAAGGGATTTGAAGCAGTCGATGGACTGTGTGACAATGAAGGTGTATACTCATGGGGTGGGACGGGCATGTGGGGAATAAGAGACTGTGAGAAGTGGGCATAAGTGGCTCCTGGGAGAGAATCCTTCCTCATAAATTGTGTGTCTTCCTGTTGACCTTGCCTAGCCTAGGATTCCCTTGCCCGGTGGAGATTAGTCCTATCTCGGGGGTGATATACTACTGAGAGTGATGAGCAGTGTGGTCTAAGGTTGGGAGGTTCTTGGAAGGTCTGCACGTAGTTGGTGGTGTTATTCCAGTTGAAAGATAAGTATAATTTACGTGCTTAATTTTATGTTATGCATGCCTGTGATGCTGCAATGTTATCATGTATTTCATGCGTATATGAATTATTGTCTATTACATTTGAATCGGTATGGTAGAATTAACTCATTGTTATGTGTTTTTTTTCAATTAAAAATGCATGTTATATATTTATATGTGAATGTTCTATAGTGGTAGCATTACCCGGTCTCTGTCGAGGGTCGAGGATGCTACAGTTTGGTATCGCAGCTAATTCAGAGCTGAGTAGTGGCATTGCCCAAGATGGTTGATGGATGGGGATGTTACAGTCTCTAGTCTTGATTCATGTTCCTTGTGTCCTCATCATGAATTTCATGGGATACATTTTCACTTTCAGGTGGCCTCTCTATCAGGAAATTTTTCAATCCTTCCATGATATTGTTGGATTACTGAGAGGGGGGGTGAATCAGTAATAACGTAATTATAATCCTTTTTCTTCAAATGTTATATCAATGTAGAATTAGTAT
>JZKD02S2377240.1:0-29953 GCA_000966675.3 Picea glauca
TGCCACAAGACTTAAAATAGTCCTAATTGAAGTCATTTTAACAACAAGAGAAAATATTTCATCAAAATCTATACCTTTCTTTTGTGCAAACCCCTTTACAACAAGTCTATCCTTTTAACATTTTTTTCCTCCATCTTCTTCCTTCAAATTGTAAACCCGTTTATTCTGCAATGCTATTTTTCCTGCAGGAAACTGAACCAAGTCCCAAGTCTGGTTATTTATCAAGGAATCCATTTCCTCTTTCATTCCTTGCTCCCATTTCCTTTTAGAGTCTACCTGCATTGCCTCTTGATAACATTCTAATTCACAAGAACCAGTCAATAATAAATAATACAATGAAGGAGAGTATCGTTCAAGGGGTCTAATTAACCTAGTAGATCTTATAACAACACTTGCAGGAGTTTGAGGTACTTGCTGATCTTGTTGTTATAAATTTTATTTTCTGGTACCTTTGGAATTTATTTTTCAGTGATCTCATCAAGCATTGTGTATTCTGGTTTTTCTTTTTCCTATTTCTTTCCCTACAACTGATCTTTGTACATGACCTTCTCATTGAATATGAAATCTCTACTCCTTATTATTTTGTTATTTTCATAATCCCATAAACGATAACCAAAATCATTAACACCGTATCCAATAAAGGTACACTTCTTGGATTTTTCCTCAATCTTTGTTCTATTTTCTTTATGAATATCGACAAATGATTCACAACCGAAAATATTCAAAAAAGAATAGTTTAACTTTTTACTTGTCCATGCCTCCTCTGCAATTCTACCATCCAAAGAGCTTGAAGGTCATCTGTTTATTAAGTAAACAACAATATCTACAACATCTGCCTAGATCTGTAAGGGAAAACCAACATGCAATCTCTTACTACTTGCACGCTCCATGATTGTCTTGTTCATCCTTTCTAACACACCATTTTCTTGTGGTGTTCCCGGAACTGTCTTCTCTTTATGAATCCCATGGTATGAATAGTAATAATTAAACTCCTTGCTGCAATATTCACCTCCATTTTCTGATCTGAGACACTTCAACCTTTTTCCTATCTCATTCTCAACCAAAACTTTCCATTTATTAAAAGTATCAAAAACATCAGATTTTTGTCGAATGCAATAAACCCAAGTTTTTCTAGTTGCATCATAAATAAATGTAACATAATAAAGAGAGCCACCAAGAGATGATACCTGAACTGGTGCCCATACATATGTATGCACAAGATCTAACCTTTCACTCTTATTTTCTTTTCTGACTCTGAGAAATATGACTCTCTTATGTTTTCCATAAACACAATGCTCACGGAAATCCAAATCAATTTGTTTAAGATCTAGCAACAATTTTTTTTCGTGAAGTATCTGCATCCCCTTCTCACTCATGTGTCTAAGCCTATTATGCCACAATGTTGTATCCGCTCCTCTATAATCTAAAGAGATAGAATATTTAGTATTACCAATACATAAATACAATGTACCTACCTTCTCTCCTTTTTCTATCACCAATGATCATTTGGTGACCTTCCACACCTTATCTGTAAATATGGATATACAAAATTCACTTGCCAAATGCCCTGTTGAAATTAGATTTTTCCTTAGATCTGGAACATGTCTTACCTATTTCAAAAGCCATTGGTTTCCATTGCTTTTCTTTATTTTTACCTTTCTCATTCCAAAAATTTTGTATGGTGCATCATCACCCAAATGAACCTGTCCAAAATCACCTTGAACATAATCTAGAAAATGTTTCCTATGGGGTGTGGCATGAAATGAAGCCCCTGAATGTACTACCCAAGACTAAAAAATATTATCTACAGAAAAAATCAAACCATCTTGTAACACATCACTTGTTACATTTTCTTCCTGATTTTTATCCTTCTATCCATCTCTTTGTTTCTTTGGAGCTCTGCAGTCTTTCTTCAGATGTCATTTATTCCCACAATTCCAACACTCTATCTTTGCAAATCTGGATTTGGATATGCCCATCCTAGAATTCCCACGGTTCCCTGATCCCTTTCCTCTATCCTTTTGTCTTCCCTTGTTCTCCATGTTTAATGCATTACTTGATGTCTCACTTGTGCTTTTCCATCACATTTCCTCACTAAGTATAACACCAACAACATCATCAAATTTTAAAGTGTTTGAACCAGAGACAGAGTTACTTACAACCATGACCAAATCGTTCCAGTTTTCTAGCAACGAGCACAAGATTAGAAGATCCCTGAACTCATCATCAAAGTCCACTTTTACATCACTTAGTTGATTAGTAATCGTATTAAATTCATTTAAATGATCTACAACAGACCCACCTTATGACATATTCATATTAAATAATATTTTCATTAGAAATACCTTATTGCATGTCGATGGTTTTTCATATAGTTTAGCCAATGTGTCCATCATCTCCTTCATTGTCTTTTCTTTCGAAATATTGAAAGCCACCGACGTTGTTAGGATCAACCATATTGTTCCTAGTTATTTTCTGTCAAGAACCTCCCATTCTTCGTCCTTCATGGTCGTTGGCTTCTTTTCTATTCCACCCAATGGTAGGAACAGATCCTTCTGATATAAATAATCTTCCATCTGCATCTTCCATTGTAGGTAGTTTTGGCCGTTAAATTTCTTGACCCTAAACTTTCCATCTTTCGCCATTTCTCCCACTTGAACTAAGAACCCTCTTTTCCTGCGAGTTACCTTTCGCTCTGATACCAGTTGTTAGAAAAACGAGACACGGGAGAAATAAAATAAAACAAATGCGGAAATAAAACATAGAAGATACATAATACAATAGAGACACAGATATACGTGGCTCACCCAGTGTGGGCTATGCCCACCATAGAAATCTCTAGGTCCTTTCTTTATTATTATCCAACAAATGAAGGGATAAAACCTACAACACACCTGTTGTAACTTCCTCTTCTTTCTCTCACAGTATCCTCTCTTAGAATACAATATTCAAAATTATGCATAGCTTCAATAAATTTTCCTCATAAAAGAGGGTTTCCTTCTAGGGAAAAAAACTCTAACATAACTTCTACTGTCATATCAACGACCTTATAATAAACAGTCTAGATTTACTATGAAATTACAATATACATTTACAAGGCAATTTTTCCTTCAAGGGATTTTCCCCTGAACCCTCGCTGAGGGGATGGACCCCTCAGACCCCTGCAGAGGGGGTAACCCCTCCTCTACACTCCCCCACATGGAGGAGTGTACATTCTTTCAGGGTGTAAAGTCTTCATGGGGTATAAAAACGACTGAAAAAAAAGACCTCTGAATTAGGAAGATAATCAGGGTCCACAACCAACACACACTTAGAGAGAGAATTATGAGGGTTTTGTATGATTTATTGCAGGTGACAAGGATACTTTTCATGGAGGTGTTTAGACTCCACGTATTACTTGACTACATTGATGATGATCGAGACAACATATTTCCTGGTTCATTTTGGTAGGGGCCGAACATATAAGAAGGCACAAAGTTGATTCCTATTACTTGTTTTCATCCAGATGATGGCATACCAAGGACTTGGTTCATTTTGAATTCGACAGCACAACAACATCTAGAAGGTATTGGGAGTGGTGCACTTCCAATTTAGTGGTGGGATCCAGGAATTCATCTGAGTGATAGATTGAATTTAATGATGATGATCAAAAGATCCATGACAACGATTGGTTTGATTTATTTTTGGGATGTCAATAGAGGGGAGGTCGAGAATTACTCTATTGGGAAGGACAAGATCGAGGCAGGCAATGGATTTGCAGACTTAGAATTCACTGAGACACCTTTGTAGGGGAGGATTCATGATGGTGGTCTGAATCCCTTCAAGGATATCAAATTGGGATTCTAGGAGAGGAGGATGCAGTATAGGTACGTTGGTCCAACGGTGATGATCAAAGAGGTGCAACGTCAACATGGTGGTATCTTCCAAAGATTAGTTTGGGACCCTGGGATCAAAATGTTTGACAATTCAACCACTATTAGAGAGGATAACACCAGCTTTGACTTTCTAGAGTTTACTTTTGGGAGGCTTAGGAGTGGTTACTTGGAGGAGTGGTCTTCCGAGGAGTTGACTGAATTTATGTAGCTTATAAAAAACAATCAGGTGGATTCTTGTATTGTAACCTTACAGACCAATGATATACACTCCACATTATACGTGCTAGTTTGGTATCGTGGTGACTTTACCATCTATGGGTTTCTTGTGTTTTCACAGAGGGACTTTGCAGATGATATGTTGGGATATTTTTTGGACGATACTTGGATGATTGTAGTAGACAAGAGGTGCTAGAGTATTAGGAATTTTCCCTTTGACACTTGGAGGCGAGGTGTACTGGATGTCCTATCAGTTGATGATTACATAGAATTGTCCATGATGTCTTATTTTAGAGTGGGGATACATTGGATGGGATTGATCCTCAATAGTGGATGCAATCCTTTGAGGAATTTTATCTTGTGGATGCATAGTGGGAAAGATGGTTGGTCGAATATGATCAAAGTAACACAACATCAACACGGTGGTTCCTTTCTGAGGATATCTTGAGACCTTGGGATTTCATTAGGAGACAGTGCAATAGTGGACACATAGGTGACAACTAGTTTTTTCTCTCATGAGAATGGTTCCTTAGCAGAGCAATACATTGATGGGTTGATCAAGTTATGGCAACACTGAGTGTCCTTTCTTGTTGGAGGTTTTCAAGATGCCTCTTATGTCAGTACATTATCAGACCATACCTTGAGCGGAGTATGCTTCACATATTACAGGATGGTTTGGGATCATGGTATCATTTTTAGTTTCAGTTTGGATCAACTGATGGAGTGTCAGGTCATGGTGGCATTCCTTGAGGACAAGAAATATTTGGGAGGGGAGGACTTGTCATGTTCCCATTTTTTAGTTCCCCGGTTTTGTAGTAGAAGGGACTCCCTTGGCTTGTCAGTGGAGAAATGTAACAACCCCAACCACCCAAGTCGAGGCATGCTACTACAATTATGCTTTGTTCAATATCTGATACCAATTTGTAACACCCCCATCCAGCCAAGCCAGGGCATGCTACTACAATTCTGTTATGTTCAAGCTCTGATACCAAAACATGACATACCCAACCATAGACATGCTGGGATATGGCACACAAAGACTCTTGTGGAACATCATACATTGTAACATATCTGACCATACAGGTCGGTCATGCCAACTCCATAAAAACAACAATATCATCTGTATATATGTAAAACATAAAACAAACAACATATTTTGCTAATACCTAGATTAATGTGGAAATACCAATAAAGTCTATACATATAGCATATACAAGAAATTGATCATAAATAGAAGAACTGTGTGCAGAAATTCCACGAACCTCCCATCCATAGACCACACTGTTCATCACTCTCAACACTGGCTCACCCCCAAGATGGGACTAAACTCCACCCGGGTAAAGCGATTCCTAAGCTAGGATGAGACTACGAGAAGTCACACAGTACATCAGGAAGGATTCCCTCAACTTACACGCACAACTCACAACACCTCATTCCCCACATGCATGTCCCACCTCATGAAGTATACACCTTCACTGTTCAACGGTCCATCGACTGCTCCACTTCCCTTCTAGGGATTTAGCAACAGTCTGGACAAGAATTCTCATAGTGCTATAGCCGTTGTTGGGATCCCTCCGGGAGAAATCACTTCCCCAAAAACCTCTCTCACTTGGAGAGAGTTGATTACATGCCTGAAAAAATGCCTCTTCATTCCACAAGCATGACAACCCATCTCTTCACTCCTGCTCCCAGATAACTAGCAACAGGCTTAGGTGAAACAACTTCATCGTTCAAATAAGACATAGGTGATGGCAACAACAACTGCCTTCATGTTTGGAATTGATGTTGCTCATGATAGAAAAGTTTAGCACATAATCAGGTAGACATAGGTGCACTATACCATCCAGGAGGAATACAGGCTCTATGCATCACATGAAAAATATAGGATATGGATCCAAAAATGTGTGCATGTTTTAGAGGTATGTGCATGCTCAGGGGTCAACAATGGAGGTAATGGATATTTGCATGAATGCATGAGTGCATGGGAAGAATGGAAAGAAGGGAATAGAACCCCACAATGAATTTATTTCCCCACTTAAAAATCCATGCGCCAATATTGAAACACGTCTGCATGAAGCTACATGAGCTCCACATATAATTCGTTCCCCTCCCAAAGGAAATTAGGATAACATAGGTTATACCCAACCTTAGTTTTTCTTAGGAAGTAATAATATAATATTAATCCCATAGAGATAAGCCCTCAAGATTATCCCTTTCCCTCCCCTCTTAGACCCATCCCTTTCCCTACCTATTGGAGCTTAGTCCCCAATTCTCTTTTATCGTGGTCGATCTACACGCAACAATGTATTTTGTATTAATGATATGAGTATTTACATATACAAAAATAGGCTCTCTGTCCTAATCATCACATAAGCCTCCTATCTTATATTGACTTGGCTCATCAGCCTATAACACGTGTTACATTTACAATTACAATTGGGGATCGGTCTTGGGATATTACAATCCCCTCCCCTTATTTTTGACTGACCTTAGTGCAACTTGTTTACATATTGCCATCAATATTTTCAAAAATATTCAAAAAGATCTAATCTTTAGCTATTGGAAGCTTGTTATCCATCTGGTGCTCTACTTTCCAACACCAATTATGGTATTCATACCGTATTTGGAAGTCAATTGTTCTATTCCATAGAGATGCTTCCGAAAATAATTCAGTTCACTGTTCCATTTGACACACCCTCCTTATGGTAACTACCATGCCATAAGCATCCTTGAGTTGCCTCCTCCTTGTTTCACACACCCTTATAGGCTCAGACATCCATTCACTGCTACGTAGTCCTTCAATGATCCATCTTTCCAAGGATTTCACACACAAGGAGAGCGCTAACCCATTACCAGAACCCCACCAAGGTTCTACAATTATAGGGCTTTAATGTCCTTAACAATAGTTGCTCTTTCCCAACATTCCAAATTTAATCAATATTATCTCATCTGCATCACATAGATGTAGTTATCATGAGAGAACATAAGAGAATTCACTTAGAACTCAAACTTATTTCATAAGTAATTCAACTTTTCCTAAAATATGAAATTATATTTCATAATTTTTTATTGTTGTTGCAATAATAGTATGCAGTCTTCCTTCTGGATTTTAACGAGCACCATGATGAATACCATTTTTCCTGCAATGCTTCTATCTTGCATTCAACCAAAAAATTGTCAGTATTTACTGTACATCATACTCTCATTGCAATATGTAGAAAAACCTTATGAAGTGTTCTTAGAATTGTCTATAACTAACAATTCAATCACAACTACAAAACAATTTATTAAATAGAATGAATTTATCATTCTACTCATACACCTATTCATAATTAATATCAGTAAGTTCATTACTTTTTTTTCTGAACAAAAAATTTCCTATAGTCAATGCTCATGTGGCTAATTGGCTTGCAACTTTCCTGTTGCAATGTCCTAACAACTCTTGAAATGTTCTCACCTCCATGAGTTAGCAAAATTTTTCAACCGTTAGTATAATGATTCCCATGCAATAATATATATGCATGTACTCACAAAACTCATTCAACAAATGCATTTAAGTATACAATTCTATCATGTATAAGTGCAACTCTACCACTTACTAGGCCTGAGTGCAACTCTCAATGCATATCTATTCAATGCACCTTTGCATTGATTTTCAAAATGATCCTTATCTAAGTCACGTATCTCACCATCAATAAATTGGAAATTTGGCCGATGTCTTAACACACTCTCCACACACTTCATATTGTCTTCTCGATTATTTGGATGCCTTCCTTTCCAACCCGAACACTACACAAAAAATACAATTATGTGGTGTGCATTAGTGTCAGCAAAAAGGTTGCAGTCCAAGCATTGTTCAAAGATAGGAAGCTTTTGGGTATTTGTGTGGTATATAACTTTTCCATATCCATACCTTGCCATATCCAACCATGTCCTAGTCTCATGCATGACTAGTTTTCCTGGCATCATTCCTATAACAAATTCTTATCTTTTATTTCTTTGGTTATTACCTCATAACCAAATTAACATGACATGCTACTATGTCAGTGTGTGCATTCAAAAGATAATTTTTTTTGATAACTATAACATGCCTCTAGCCTTTGCCACACCTAGTGGTATCTCATTCCTGTTAATGCACTTAAACAATACCTTACTGTGTATTATAAGATTCTATCTAGGGGAATTCTCACCTAAATTCCCCTTCGACAATTATGCAACATAATTTCCAAAGAAATACCTACCTACATAGTTGCCATTAAATAAATTTGATGCTACATGATTAGTTGATGACAATAGAAACTCTCATGCTTCTTTTATCAGACTTATAACCAACACTTCAGTTTTCTGTTGCTTCCTTCCATATGAAGAAACATCATTAGAAACACTTGAAAACATGCAAGAATTCTCTTCTTATGGATGTCCCAATCAAACCATAACATACTTGCTGCCACAAAAATTGCAACAGCTTCTACCTCCCTGTAACACTTTTCCTTGTTGATCCCAGAAGTCTTCAATTTCTCTCGGATTCATGAATCTTCTTGTGCTCTCACTGTAATCACTGTACATGCTTATTTTTGTCCTGAGAACTTTATAGCCAAATAACTCTTGGATGCCTTTGCATTTCCATCCAAATACTAATGCTGGTATTAACCTTTGACTTTTATTTATTTTCTGGATCTATCTATCCCAACTCATACTTGGATGAATTACAATTCCAAACATGTTGTCTTATAGACTTTGGGTCTTCAACATCCAGTTTCATTTTGGACTGAACTGCTTCAATCCTTTCTTGACTAAATACTTTAGTACTTGAGGTTTCTTGTACCCTTCTCTTCTCCTTTCCAACTAGCCTCAAACTTGGCTTGCATAGCCAATCTCTAGAATACTGTAAGGATGCACATATGCCTCCTTCAATAACTGCACAAAATTAATTAAAAGTACTCAACACCGCTTTTACTTTACCGTTGTAATTTCAAGTGATACCTCCAACCTCTAGGAATGTCACTTATGGCTCTATGCCACTTGAGATGGATTCTTATCAGGCACCATCTCCTTTGCATTCAAAACCATGCATAGAACCATTATATTCTTCATGGTTCCTTATCGATTCTCTACATAGATTCATTTCTTTTTGAAATCCTTCTTAGCTTTGACATCTCCATGCTATTATGGAAATATCTTCGATACTTTTGGAATGCATAAAAAATCCTCTACTATTTTGTTGTCCCTCCTGGAGCGCTATCCTACATTCCTATTAGATTGATATCTACCTCATGATCTCTTCTTCCATTATTACTTGGATTCCTTTGATCTAGCTCCTACATGACCGAATTATATTTCCAGTCACTTTCTCTGAGTAACCTTGGTCATCTCACACCAAATTCTTTCTTAAGGCACTTGATTTAGCCTTTCCATGACTGATCATATCAACACTTGGATTTTCTTGATGACGATTACTTTCCCCTGAATTGATGCAAATCAAATATGAATCCATCCAAATTATTCATGAACTTTACCTAGATCTAAATCTTTTGCTAACTCATCCCATAGTTAGAGTGACCTGATTTATCTTATGGTGCTCTAAACCCTTAACAGGGTGCCTAGGATCGATCCTCTCTTCTTTCACCTATCGACCCTTTTCTATAGGACAAATCCACATAACTAGGGATTTAACACAGAGGAACTAAACTATGTTAAACTCGTATGCTTGAGAGATATGAATCGACTCTATTCCCTGTCTACTAAATAACGGTGTAGATCAAACTGACATGGATATCTACAATCAAGGATGATTGCGGGGTCCCAACTAGCATTCCATTTATCTCCATTGTCGAGTTCTGCAATGGAATATGCACATTGGTATTGGAATCAATGTGAGTTTTCGATCTTTTGGTGGGTGAAGATCGATGATCGATGTGGATTGCAGAACCATAATCTGTGTGGACATTAACTCACCCTTTGAATCATGCAATGGATCATTGTTGTTGATCTTCCTTCACTGAGATCCGACGGTCATGAATTAATCGAATGTTTATCTGACGATCCTCCTCTGCAACTCCCAGATCTAATGACTATTGCAACTTACCATGTGATCAAAATAATATTTCTCCTCCATCGTTCAGTAGGATCATCGATCCAACTCGTGATCGATGATCAATGGAATAATCATTCCCGATCTCAATTTGAATGTAGAATTATACCGGGCTTCCTCTCCAGAGTTCTCCTTCTCATCCCGCAACACGAGCCCTATACCTGAACTACAAGATCTCAAATTTATGCAGAGACATACACTTCTTCCTCACAGAGGTATACAATACAAAGATAAACAAACATAATTACATAGGCTTCCAAAATACTTGAAATAGAGTATTTTCCTTTTATTTCATATACTTATGTTTACATACAATTACACCGGCTCGCATGCCTTCCTTTGTCTGGATTAAATCAATAGACTACAATCCTCATTCTATTGGCATGATTAACATTCCTTTGGCCACTTCCAATCTCTTGTCCCAGTTAACATTCAATTGGCCACCCCTCTTTGCCTCTAAGGATTACAATAATATACACAGGGATTCTGAATTGTTTTTGGTTCAGATCCACAAATCCTCAATGATGATGGAATACCTGGAATCCTCTTTCCAAGACCTTTCCTTTGACTGCTTCCTTGCTCAATTTTTAGTTATGAGCAAAAAGTTATGGATAATTGCAAATTGTCTTTTCAATGATGCAATCCCTGTGCAATTATTCTCCTTTCTCAAATCCAAAATAGCTCTTGGACCTTTTTTGGATCCACTCATAAGGTTCATAGAACTTCTTTACCTCTTTTTATGCATGTCTGAACAAGAAAAACCTCACGGGCTTCCTTCCTAAGACCTTTTTTTTTTGTTTTTTTAACACAATTTTCAAGCATAAGCCCCTTTTCTTTGGACCCCAACGTCATGTGACTATAGGATGTGACTAAGCGCTAAATGATAGGCGCTTATCCGGAGCCTAGGGAACTTCGGGGCTGTATAACTTCGGAGGTTCTCTTAACTTCCACATTTAATTCTACCGAACGTCGAACTGGCGAGCTCTCAGAATGGTTCTCTGGAGATTCACACTTCGGATACTCGAAGGATGCACTGATCGATGGTCCTCATTCTCTATTTATATCAACGATCAACAGGATCTCCAAGACTCCGGGCTTCGGNTTTCTCATTCCAAAAATTTTGTATGGTGCATCATCACCCAAATGAACCTGTCCAAAATCACCTTGAACATAATCTAGAAAATGTTTCCTATGGGGTGTGGCATGAAATGAAGCCCCTGAATGTACTACCCAAGACTAAAAAATATTATCTACAGAAAAAATCAAACCATCTTGTAACACATCACTTGTTACATTTTCTTCCTGATTTTTATCCTTCTATCCATCTCTTTGTTTCTTTGGAGCTCTGCAGTCTTTCTTCAGATGTCATTTATTCCCACAATTCCAACACTCTATCTTTGCAAATCTGGATTTGGATATGCCCATCCTAGAATTCCCACGGTTCCCTGATCCCTTTCCTCTATCCTTTTGTCTTCCCTTGTTCTCCATGTTTAATGCATTACTTGATGTCTCACTTGTGCTTTTCCATCACATTTCCTCACTAAGTATAACACCAACAACATCATCAAATTTTAAAGTGTTTGAACCAGAGACAGAGTTACTTACAACCATGACCAAATCGTTCCAGTTTTCTAGCAACGAGCACAAGATTAGAAGATCCCTGAACTCATCATCAAAGTCCACTTTTACATCACTTAGTTGATTAGTAATCGTATTAAATTCATTTAAATGATCTACAACAGACCCACCTTATGACATATTCATATTAAATAATATTTTCATTAGAAATACCTTATTGCATGTCGATGGTTTTTCATATAGTTTAGCCAATGTGTCCATCATCTCCTTCATTGTCTTTTCTTTCGAAATATTGAAAGCCACCGACGTTGTTAGGATCAACCATATTGTTCCTAGTTATTTTCTGTCAAGAACCTCCCATTCTTCGTCCTTCATGGTCGTTGGCTTCTTTTCTATTCCACCCAATGGTAGGAACAGATCCTTCTGATATAAATAATCTTCCATCTGCATCTTCCATTGTAGGTAGTTTTGGCCGTTAAATTTCTTGACCCTAAACTTTCCATCTTTCGCCATTTCTCCCACTTGAACTAAGAACCCTCTTTTCCTGCGAGTTACCTTTCGCTCTGATACCAGTTGTTAGAAAAACGAGACACGGGAGAAATAAAATAAAACAAATGCGGAAATAAAACATAGAAGATACATAATACAATAGAGACACAGATATACGTGGCTCACCCAGTGTGGGCTATGCCCACCATAGAAATCTCTAGGTCCTTTCTTTATTATTATCCAACAAATGAAGGGATAAAACCTACAACACACCTGTTGTAACTTCCTCTTCTTTCTCTCACAGTATCCTCTCTTAGAATACAATATTCAAAATTATGCATAGCTTCAATAAATTTTCCTCATAAAAGAGGGTTTCCTTCTAGGGAAAAAAACTCTAACATAACTTCTACTGTCATATCAACGACCTTATAATAAACAGTCTAGATTTACTATGAAATTACAATATACATTTACAAGGCAATTTTTCCTTCAAGGGATTTTCCCCTGAACCCTCGCTGAGGGGATGGACCCCTCAGACCCCTGCAGAGGGGGTAACCCCTCCTCTACACTCCCCCACATGGAGGAGTGTACATTCTTTCAGGGTGTAAAGTCTTCATGGGGTATAAAAACGACTGAAAAAAAAGACCTCTGAATTAGGAAGATAATCAGGGTCCACAACCAACACACACTTAGAGAGAGAATTATGAGGGTTTTGTATGATTTATTGCAGGTGACAAGGATACTTTTCATGGAGGTGTTTAGACTCCACGTATTACTTGACTACATTGATGATGATCGAGACAACATATTTCCTGGTTCATTTTGGTAGGGGCCGAACATATAAGAAGGCACAAAGTTGATTCCTATTACTTGTTTTCATCCAGATGATGGCATACCAAGGACTTGGTTCATTTTGAATTCGACAGCACAACAACATCTAGAAGGTATTGGGAGTGGTGCACTTCCAATTTAGTGGTGGGATCCAGGAATTCATCTGAGTGATAGATTGAATTTAATGATGATGATCAAAAGATCCATGACAACGATTGGTTTGATTTATTTTTGGGATGTCAATAGAGGGGAGGTCGAGAATTACTCTATTGGGAAGGACAAGATCGAGGCAGGCAATGGATTTGCAGACTTAGAATTCACTGAGACACCTTTGTAGGGGAGGATTCATGATGGTGGTCTGAATCCCTTCAAGGATATCAAATTGGGATTCTAGGAGAGGAGGATGCAGTATAGGTACGTTGGTCCAACGGTGATGATCAAAGAGGTGCAACGTCAACATGGTGGTATCTTCCAAAGATTAGTTTGGGACCCTGGGATCAAAATGTTTGACAATTCAACCACTATTAGAGAGGATAACACCAGCTTTGACTTTCTAGAGTTTACTTTTGGGAGGCTTAGGAGTGGTTACTTGGAGGAGTGGTCTTCCGAGGAGTTGACTGAATTTATGTAGCTTATAAAAAACAATCAGGTGGATTCTTGTATTGTAACCTTACAGACCAATGATATACACTCCACATTATACGTGCTAGTTTGGTATCGTGGTGACTTTACCATCTATGGGTTTCTTGTGTTTTCACAGAGGGACTTTGCAGATGATATGTTGGGATATTTTTTGGACGATACTTGGATGATTGTAGTAGACAAGAGGTGCTAGAGTATTAGGAATTTTCCCTTTGACACTTGGAGGCGAGGTGTACTGGATGTCCTATCAGTTGATGATTACATAGAATTGTCCATGATGTCTTATTTTAGAGTGGGGATACATTGGATGGGATTGATCCTCAATAGTGGATGCAATCCTTTGAGGAATTTTATCTTGTGGATGCATAGTGGGAAAGATGGTTGGTCGAATATGATCAAAGTAACACAACATCAACACGGTGGTTCCTTTCTGAGGATATCTTGAGACCTTGGGATTTCATTAGGAGACAGTGCAATAGTGGACACATAGGTGACAACTAGTTTTTTCTCTCATGAGAATGGTTCCTTAGCAGAGCAATACATTGATGGGTTGATCAAGTTATGGCAACACTGAGTGTCCTTTCTTGTTGGAGGTTTTCAAGATGCCTCTTATGTCAGTACATTATCAGACCATACCTTGAGCGGAGTATGCTTCACATATTACAGGATGGTTTGGGATCATGGTATCATTTTTAGTTTCAGTTTGGATCAACTGATGGAGTGTCAGGTCATGGTGGCATTCCTTGAGGACAAGAAATATTTGGGAGGGGAGGACTTGTCATGTTCCCATTTTTTAGTTCCCCGGTTTTGTAGTAGAAGGGACTCCCTTGGCTTGTCAGTGGAGAAATGTAACAACCCCAACCACCCAAGTCGAGGCATGCTACTACAATTATGCTTTGTTCAATATCTGATACCAATTTGTAACACCCCCATCCAGCCAAGCCAGGGCATGCTACTACAATTCTGTTATGTTCAAGCTCTGATACCAAAACATGACATACCCAACCATAGACATGCTGGGATATGGCACACAAAGACTCTTGTGGAACATCATACATTGTAACATATCTGACCATACAGGTCGGTCATGCCAACTCCATAAAAACAACAATATCATCTGTATATATGTAAAACATAAAACAAACAACATATTTTGCTAATACCTAGATTAATGTGGAAATACCAATAAAGTCTATACATATAGCATATACAAGAAATTGATCATAAATAGAAGAACTGTGTGCAGAAATTCCACGAACCTCCCATCCATAGACCACACTGTTCATCACTCTCAACACTGGCTCACCCCCAAGATGGGACTAAACTCCACCCGGGTAAAGCGATTCCTAAGCTAGGATGAGACTACGAGAAGTCACACAGTACATCAGGAAGGATTCCCTCAACTTACACGCACAACTCACAACACCTCATTCCCCACATGCATGTCCCACCTCATGAAGTATACACCTTCACTGTTCAACGGTCCATCGACTGCTCCACTTCCCTTCTAGGGATTTAGCAACAGTCTGGACAAGAATTCTCATAGTGCTATAGCCGTTGTTGGGATCCCTCCGGGAGAAATCACTTCCCCAAAAACCTCTCTCACTTGGAGAGAGTTGATTACATGCCTGAAAAAATGCCTCTTCATTCCACAAGCATGACAACCCATCTCTTCACTCCTGCTCCCAGATAACTAGCAACAGGCTTAGGTGAAACAACTTCATCGTTCAAATAAGACATAGGTGATGGCAACAACAACTGCCTTCATGTTTGGAATTGATGTTGCTCATGATAGAAAAGTTTAGCACATAATCAGGTAGACATAGGTGCACTATACCATCCAGGAGGAATACAGGCTCTATGCATCACATGAAAAATATAGGATATGGATCCAAAAATGTGTGCATGTTTTAGAGGTATGTGCATGCTCAGGGGTCAACAATGGAGGTAATGGATATTTGCATGAATGCATGAGTGCATGGGAAGAATGGAAAGAAGGGAATAGAACCCCACAATGAATTTATTTCCCCACTTAAAAATCCATGCGCCAATATTGAAACACGTCTGCATGAAGCTACATGAGCTCCACATATAATTCGTTCCCCTCCCAAAGGAAATTAGGATAACATAGGTTATACCCAACCTTAGTTTTTCTTAGGAAGTAATAATATAATATTAATCCCATAGAGATAAGCCCTCAAGATTATCCCTTTCCCTCCCCTCTTAGACCCATCCCTTTCCCTACCTATTGGAGCTTAGTCCCCAATTCTCTTTTATCGTGGTCGATCTACACGCAACAATGTATTTTGTATTAATGATATGAGTATTTACATATACAAAAATAGGCTCTCTGTCCTAATCATCACATAAGCCTCCTATCTTATATTGACTTGGCTCATCAGCCTATAACACGTGTTACATTTACAATTACAATTGGGGATCGGTCTTGGGATATTACAATCCCCTCCCCTTATTTTTGACTGACCTTAGTGCAACTTGTTTACATATTGCCATCAATATTTTCAAAAATATTCAAAAAGATCTAATCTTTAGCTATTGGAAGCTTGTTATCCATCTGGTGCTCTACTTTCCAACACCAATTATGGTATTCATACCGTATTTGGAAGTCAATTGTTCTATTCCATAGAGATGCTTCCGAAAATAATTCAGTTCACTGTTCCATTTGACACACCCTCCTTATGGTAACTACCATGCCATAAGCATCCTTGAGTTGCCTCCTCCTTGTTTCACACACCCTTATAGGCTCAGACATCCATTCACTGCTACGTAGTCCTTCAATGATCCATCTTTCCAAGGATTTCACACACAAGGAGAGCGCTAACCCATTACCAGAACCCCACCAAGGTTCTACAATTATAGGGCTTTAATGTCCTTAACAATAGTTGCTCTTTCCCAACATTCCAAATTTAATCAATATTATCTCATCTGCATCACATAGATGTAGTTATCATGAGAGAACATAAGAGAATTCACTTAGAACTCAAACTTATTTCATAAGTAATTCAACTTTTCCTAAAATATGAAATTATATTTCATAATTTTTTATTGTTGTTGCAATAATAGTATGCAGTCTTCCTTCTGGATTTTAACGAGCACCATGATGAATACCATTTTTCCTGCAATGCTTCTATCTTGCATTCAACCAAAAAATTGTCAGTATTTACTGTACATCATACTCTCATTGCAATATGTAGAAAAACCTTATGAAGTGTTCTTAGAATTGTCTATAACTAACAATTCAATCACAACTACAAAACAATTTATTAAATAGAATGAATTTATCATTCTACTCATACACCTATTCATAATTAATATCAGTAAGTTCATTACTTTTTTTTCTGAACAAAAAATTTCCTATAGTCAATGCTCATGTGGCTAATTGGCTTGCAACTTTCCTGTTGCAATGTCCTAACAACTCTTGAAATGTTCTCACCTCCATGAGTTAGCAAAATTTTTCAACCGTTAGTATAATGATTCCCATGCAATAATATATATGCATGTACTCACAAAACTCATTCAACAAATGCATTTAAGTATACAATTCTATCATGTATAAGTGCAACTCTACCACTTACTAGGCCTGAGTGCAACTCTCAATGCATATCTATTCAATGCACCTTTGCATTGATTTTCAAAATGATCCTTATCTAAGTCACGTATCTCACCATCAATAAATTGGAAATTTGGCCGATGTCTTAACACACTCTCCACACACTTCATATTGTCTTCTCGATTATTTGGATGCCTTCCTTTCCAACCCGAACACTACACAAAAAATACAATTATGTGGTGTGCATTAGTGTCAGCAAAAAGGTTGCAGTCCAAGCATTGTTCAAAGATAGGAAGCTTTTGGGTATTTGTGTGGTATATAACTTTTCCATATCCATACCTTGCCATATCCAACCATGTCCTAGTCTCATGCATGACTAGTTTTCCTGGCATCATTCCTATAACAAATTCTTATCTTTTATTTCTTTGGTTATTACCTCATAACCAAATTAACATGACATGCTACTATGTCAGTGTGTGCATTCAAAAGATAATTTTTTTTGATAACTATAACATGCCTCTAGCCTTTGCCACACCTAGTGGTATCTCATTCCTGTTAATGCACTTAAACAATACCTTACTGTGTATTATAAGATTCTATCTAGGGGAATTCTCACCTAAATTCCCCTTCGACAATTATGCAACATAATTTCCAAAGAAATACCTACCTACATAGTTGCCATTAAATAAATTTGATGCTACATGATTAGTTGATGACAATAGAAACTCTCATGCTTCTTTTATCAGACTTATAACCAACACTTCAGTTTTCTGTTGCTTCCTTCCATATGAAGAAACATCATTAGAAACACTTGAAAACATGCAAGAATTCTCTTCTTATGGATGTCCCAATCAAACCATAACATACTTGCTGCCACAAAAATTGCAACAGCTTCTACCTCCCTGTAACACTTTTCCTTGTTGATCCCAGAAGTCTTCAATTTCTCTCGGATTCATGAATCTTCTTGTGCTCTCACTGTAATCACTGTACATGCTTATTTTTGTCCTGAGAACTTTATAGCCAAATAACTCTTGGATGCCTTTGCATTTCCATCCAAATACTAATGCTGGTATTAACCTTTGACTTTTATTTATTTTCTGGATCTATCTATCCCAACTCATACTTGGATGAATTACAATTCCAAACATGTTGTCTTATAGACTTTGGGTCTTCAACATCCAGTTTCATTTTGGACTGAACTGCTTCAATCCTTTCTTGACTAAATACTTTAGTACTTGAGGTTTCTTGTACCCTTCTCTTCTCCTTTCCAACTAGCCTCAAACTTGGCTTGCATAGCCAATCTCTAGAATACTGTAAGGATGCACATATGCCTCCTTCAATAACTGCACAAAATTAATTAAAAGTACTCAACACCGCTTTTACTTTACCGTTGTAATTTCAAGTGATACCTCCAACCTCTAGGAATGTCACTTATGGCTCTATGCCACTTGAGATGGATTCTTATCAGGCACCATCTCCTTTGCATTCAAAACCATGCATAGAACCATTATATTCTTCATGGTTCCTTATCGATTCTCTACATAGATTCATTTCTTTTTGAAATCCTTCTTAGCTTTGACATCTCCATGCTATTATGGAAATATCTTCGATACTTTTGGAATGCATAAAAAATCCTCTACTATTTTGTTGTCCCTCCTGGAGCGCTATCCTACATTCCTATTAGATTGATATCTACCTCATGATCTCTTCTTCCATTATTACTTGGATTCCTTTGATCTAGCTCCTACATGACCGAATTATATTTCCAGTCACTTTCTCTGAGTAACCTTGGTCATCTCACACCAAATTCTTTCTTAAGGCACTTGATTTAGCCTTTCCATGACTGATCATATCAACACTTGGATTTTCTTGATGACGATTACTTTCCCCTGAATTGATGCAAATCAAATATGAATCCATCCAAATTATTCATGAACTTTACCTAGATCTAAATCTTTTGCTAACTCATCCCATAGTTAGAGTGACCTGATTTATCTTATGGTGCTCTAAACCCTTAACAGGGTGCCTAGGATCGATCCTCTCTTCTTTCACCTATCGACCCTTTTCTATAGGACAAATCCACATAACTAGGGATTTAACACAGAGGAACTAAACTATGTTAAACTCGTATGCTTGAGAGATATGAATCGACTCTATTCCCTGTCTACTAAATAACGGTGTAGATCAAACTGACATGGATATCTACAATCAAGGATGATTGCGGGGTCCCAACTAGCATTCCATTTATCTCCATTGTCGAGTTCTGCAATGGAATATGCACATTGGTATTGGAATCAATGTGAGTTTTCGATCTTTTGGTGGGTGAAGATCGATGATCGATGTGGATTGCAGAACCATAATCTGTGTGGACATTAACTCACCCTTTGAATCATGCAATGGATCATTGTTGTTGATCTTCCTTCACTGAGATCCGACGGTCATGAATTAATCGAATGTTTATCTGACGATCCTCCTCTGCAACTCCCAGATCTAATGACTATTGCAACTTACCATGTGATCAAAATAATATTTCTCCTCCATCGTTCAGTAGGATCATCGATCCAACTCGTGATCGATGATCAATGGAATAATCATTCCCGATCTCAATTTGAATGTAGAATTATACCGGGCTTCCTCTCCAGAGTTCTCCTTCTCATCCCGCAACACGAGCCCTATACCTGAACTACAAGATCTCAAATTTATGCAGAGACATACACTTCTTCCTCACAGAGGTATACAATACAAAGATAAACAAACATAATTACATAGGCTTCCAAAATACTTGAAATAGAGTATTTTCCTTTTATTTCATATACTTATGTTTACATACAATTACACCGGCTCGCATGCCTTCCTTTGTCTGGATTAAATCAATAGACTACAATCCTCATTCTATTGGCATGATTAACATTCCTTTGGCCACTTCCAATCTCTTGTCCCAGTTAACATTCAATTGGCCACCCCTCTTTGCCTCTAAGGATTACAATAATATACACAGGGATTCTGAATTGTTTCTGGTTCAGATCCACAAATCCTCAATTATGATGGAATACCTGGAATCCTCTTTCCAAGACCTTTCCTTTGACTGCTTCCTTGCTCAATTTTTAGTTATGAGCAAAAAGTTATGGATAATTGCAATTTGTCTTTTCAATGATGCAATCCCTGTGAAATTATTCTCCTTTCTCAAATCCAAAATAGCTCTTGGACCTTTTTTGGATCCACTCATAAGGTTCATAGAACTTCTTTACCTCTTTTTATGCATGTCTGAACAAGCAAAACCTCACGGGCTTCCTTCCTAAGCCCTTCTTTTTTTGTTTTTTTAACACAGTTTTCAAGCATAAGCCCCTTTTCTTTGGACCCCAACGTCATGTGACTATAGGATGTGACTAAGCGCTAAATGATAGGCGCTTATCCGGAGCCTAGGGAACTTCAGGGCTGTATAACTTCGGAGGTTCTCTTAACTTCCACATTGAATTCTACCGAACGTCGAACTGGCGAGCTCTCAGAATGGTTCTCTGGAGCTTCACACTTCGGATACTCGAAGGACGCACTGATCGATGGTCCTCATTCTCTATTTATATCAACGATCAACAGGATCTCCGAGACTCCGGGCTTCGGGATTTCTGAGGCTCCATCTTGTGCTTCCTCCCGAATTTTTGAATTGGTGAACTCACAAACAACAAATCAATGGACCAGGCCTTCTCATTAACCAATGACCACGATCAACTTTGGGACTCCAACTTCAAGTGTTTTGGACTATCCAGACTCTCAATCCTTCCGGAGTGCTAAGTCTCTAGACTGTAGTATCTACTACCACATATCCTCTCCCAATCAATGACTAGGATTTTCTCCACCGCTCCGGGCTTCAGGGCTTTCCAAAGAACCTCTCCACAGATCTCCCAGAGTGTCGAATTACCAAAGGTTCTCTCCTTCCTCCACATATAATCTCCCGATCAATGGTCAAGATTAACTCCAGCCTTTGAGAGTTATTGACTCAAATCCATCTATAACTCAATTCCTTTGGAGTACCATGTCTCCGGACCTTGGGATCTGGTGCCATGTGTCCAATGTAATCAATGGCTGATATGGAATCCGGTCTTCGAGAGTCCTCGACCTTAACTTATTATGCCTTTAATCCTCCAGAGTGTCAAGTCTCCATACTACATGATCTACTACCATGTATCCTCTCCCGATTAACGGTGAGGATTTACTTCGCTCTTCGGAGCTTCGCATGTTTCACCTTCATCACACTTTATTCCTTCCGAACGTTGAATTTGAGAATATGATGATCTCCTTTTCTCGATTGTCAAAGAGTTAATGTAGTGACTCATGGCCCCATCGAAGGGAGACACGTGTGAGGTCCCAATTGGTACTAAGGGCCTGCAAGTGGTACAAAAACAAGTGACATGTTGCATGCTTAGAGTAGGTCCATGTCACCCTAGGTGATATCATCATGCCAAGCCACTCTGATGCTTCATGACTTTGGGACTCTGGGACTTCAAAGATCCGAAATTTCTTACTTCACCATCCATTATTTCCTCTGAACGCCGAATTTCCAAACCTCTTCACTTTTCCGGGGTCCACATAGTGGAATGCTTCAAAAAATAATGAACATTTATTACACAAGTTTCAACACTGTGTAACAACACCTGTAAGCTACAACTAGGTGTTTCATCAACGTGTTTTAGCAATGTGTTTCAACAACACCTGTAAGCTATAGGAAGATGTTTCAACAACGTGTTTCAACACGTGTTTCAGTAACGTGTTTCAACACGTGTTTCAGTAACGTGTTTCATCCAAAAAAAAAACTATTACAGCAAAAAAAAAAATTAAGTGTATCACTCCTGCATCATACACCGAGATTGATCAAGTGACACATGGAATGCTTAGAGTAGGTCCACGTCACCCCAGGTGATGTCATCATGCCACGTCACTTCGGTGCTTCACAACTTCGGTACTTCGGGAGGGATTCCATTCTGCGTGCACTTCAACCAATTTTCCCAAACTTCGAATCATCGAACCACTTAGGAAATCCAATGGTTCACCTTCTCCCAAATGATATATAGTTGAGAGTCACACCAAGAATTTGGAGCTTCGTCCTTCGACCCCTTTCTCGAAAAAACTTAAAACTCCCCAATCAAGCACTTCTCCTAGTGATCTACGACGTATATCCACTTTGGAACTTCGGAGCTCCGGGGCCTTTTCCTCTTTTACGAAAAGAACTTCAAACAACCAGAGTGGTGAAGTCCAGAGGACTTCGATGCTTAACCACCATGCTCCTTTTTCCATATTTGACAGTTGTGAAGGGTCTGCGTTCTCCCAAACAAATCTTATGGCTCAAATTTCAAATTTGTGGCCCAATACCACTATTGTTGTGGTAACTTCTTCACCACTTCTCTTGAGCTTTCCATTACCACCCAAGACCTCTTAGCACCCCTCTGACACTCTATACGTCAAATCCTTGTAGAATTTTTACTTCAATTCCTCATACAAGGCCCATCCAGGTTCAGTGTTGAAACCATGAGCTCTGATACCAATTTGTAACACCTCCAGCCACCCAATCCTGGGCATGCTACTACAATTCTGCTCTATTCAAGCTCTGATACCAAAACATGACATACCCAACCATAGACCTGCTGAGATATGGCACACAAAGACTCTTGCGAAACATCATAGATGTAACATACCCAGCCTTATAGGCCATTCATGCCAACTCCATAAAAAAAACAATAACATCTGCATATATATAAAACATAAAATAGACAACATATTATGCTAATACACATATTAATGCATAAATAATAGTAAAGTCTATACATACAACATATGCAAGAAATTGCTCATAAATAGAAGACATGTCCAAGTACAAAACATGCAAATAAACACATAAATGGTACTTATATTTTTATAGATGATCACCAACTGTGTGCAGGCCTTCCACGAACCTCCCAGCCATAGACCATGCTTCTCATCACTCTCAGTAGTGGGTCATCCTCAAGCTAGGACTAAATTCCACCCATGCAAAGGGATTCCTAAGATAGGCTGAGACAACGGGAAGTCACACAGTACATCAAGAAGGATTCCCTCCCAGGAGCCAAATTACACACACAACTCATATCCTCTCATTCCCCACATGCATGTCCCACCCCAGGAAGTATACACCTTCACTGTTCAACAGTCCATCGACTGCTCCACTTCCCTTCCAGGGCATCAACAACAGGTCAGACATGAATTCTCAGAGCACTATAGTTGTTGTTGGGCTCCCTCCAGGAGAAATCACTTCCCCAACAACCTATCTCACTTGGAGAGAGTTTATCATAGGCCTGACAACCTCCCTCTTCATTCCACGGGCCTAACAACCCACCTCTTCACTCCCACTCCCAGATAACCAGTAGTAGGATTAGGTCAAACAACTTCAGCGTTAAGCTAACACACATGTGATGGAAGCAACAATTTCCTTTGGGTTTGGAATTGATGTTTCTCATGAAAAACAAGTTTATGACAAACTCAGGTAGACATGGGTGCGTTGTGCCATCCAGGAGGAATACGGGCTCTATGCATCACAAGAAAAATACAAGATATGGCTCCATAATCCTGTGCATGTTTAAGAGGTACATGCATGCTTAGGGGTCAACAATGGAGGTAATGGATCTTTGCATGAATGCATGACTGCATGGGAAGAATGGAAAGAAGAGCAGAGAACCCAACAACAAATTGATTTCCCCACTTAANCATGATTAACATTCCTTTGGCCACTTCCAATCTCTTGTCCCAGTTAACATTCAATTGGCCACCCCTCTTTGCCTCTAAGGATTACAATAATATACACAGGGATTCTGAATTGTTTCTGGTTCAGATCCACAAATCCTCAATTATGATGGAATACCTGGAATCCTCTTTCCAAGACCTTTCCTTTGACTGCTTCCTTGCTCAATTTTTAGTTATGAGCAAAAAGTTATGGATAATTGCAATTTGTCTTTTCAATGATGCAATCCCTGTGAAATTATTCTCCTTTCTCAAATCCAAAATAGCTCTTGGACCTTTTTTGGATCCACTCATAAGGTTCATAGAACTTCTTTACCTCTTTTTATGCATGTCTGAACAAGCAAAACCTCACGGGCTTCCTTCCTAAGCCCTTCTTTTTTTGTTTTTTTAACACAGTTTTCAAGCATAAGCCCCTTTTCTTTGGACCCCAACGTCATGTGACTATAGGATGTGACTAAGCGCTAAATGATAGGCGCTTATCCGGAGCCTAGGGAACTTCAGGGCTGTATAACTTCGGAGGTTCTCTTAACTTCCACATTGAATTCTACCGAACGTCGAACTGGCGAGCTCTCAGAATGGTTCTCTGGAGCTTCACACTTCGGATACTCGAAGGACGCACTGATCGATGGTCCTCATTCTCTATTTATATCAACGATCAACAGGATCTCCGAGACTCCGGGCTTCGGGATTTCTGAGGCTCCATCTTGTGCTTCCTCCCGAATTTTTGAATTGGTGAACTCACAAACAACAAATCAATGGACCAGGCCTTCTCATTAACCAATGACCACGATCAACTTTGGGACTCCAACTTCAAGTGTTTTGGACTATCCAGACTCTCAATCCTTCCGGAGTGCTAAGTCTCTAGACTGTAGTATCTACTACCACATATCCTCTCCCAATCAATGACTAGGATTTTCTCCACCGCTCCGGGCTTCAGGGCTTTCCAAAGAACCTCTCCACAGATCTCCCAGAGTGTCGAATTACCAAAGGTTCTCTCCTTCCTCCACATATAATCTCCCGATCAATGGTCAAGATTAACTCCAGCCTTTGAGAGTTATTGACTCAAATCCATCTATAACTCAATTCCTTTGGAGTACCATGTCTCCGGACCTTGGGATCTGGTGCCATGTGTCCAATGTAATCAATGGCTGATATGGAATCCGGTCTTCGAGAGTCCTCGACCTTAACTTATTATGCCTTTAATCCTCCAGAGTGTCAAGTCTCCATACTACATGATCTACTACCATGTATCCTCTCCCGATTAACGGTGAGGATTTACTTCGCTCTTCGGAGCTTCGCATGTTTCACCTTCATCACACTTTATTCCTTCCGAACGTTGAATTTGAGAATATGATGATCTCCTTTTCTCGATTGTCAAAGAGTTAATGTAGTGACTCATGGCCCCATCGAAGGGAGACACGTGTGAGGTCCCAATTGGTACTAAGGGCCTGCAAGTGGTACAAAAACAAGTGACATGTTGCATGCTTAGAGTAGGTCCATGTCACCCTAGGTGATATCATCATGCCAAGCCACTCTGATGCTTCATGACTTTGGGACTCTGGGACTTCAAAGATCCGAAATTTCTTACTTCACCATCCATTATTTCCTCTGAACGCCGAATTTCCAAACCTCTTCACTTTTCCGGGGTCCACATAGTGGAATGCTTCAAAAAATAATGAACATTTATTACACAAGTTTCAACACTGTGTAACAACACCTGTAAGCTACAACTAGGTGTTTCATCAACGTGTTTTAGCAATGTGTTTCAACAACACCTGTAAGCTATAGGAAGATGTTTCAACAACGTGTTTCAACACGTGTTTCAGTAACGTGTTTCAACACGTGTTTCAGTAACGTGTTTCATCCAAAAAAAAAACTATTACAGCAAAAAAAAAAATTAAGTGTATCACTCCTGCATCATACACCGAGATTGATCAAGTGACACATGGAATGCTTAGAGTAGGTCCACGTCACCCCAGGTGATGTCATCATGCCACGTCACTTCGGTGCTTCACAACTTCGGTACTTCGGGAGGGATTCCATTCTGCGTGCACTTCAACCAATTTTCCCAAACTTCGAATCATCGAACCACTTAGGAAATCCAATGGTTCACCTTCTCCCAAATGATATATAGTTGAGAGTCACACCAAGAATTTGGAGCTTCGTCCTTCGACCCCTTTCTCGAAAAAACTTAAAACTCCCCAATCAAGCACTTCTCCTAGTGATCTACGACGTATATCCACTTTGGAACTTCGGAGCTCCGGGGCCTTTTCCTCTTTTACGAAAAGAACTTCAAACAACCAGAGTGGTGAAGTCCAGAGGACTTCGATGCTTAACCACCATGCTCCTTTTTCCATATTTGACAGTTGTGAAGGGTCTGCGTTCTCCCAAACAAATCTTATGGCTCAAATTTCAAATTTGTGGCCCAATACCACTATTGTTGTGGTAACTTCTTCACCACTTCTCTTGAGCTTTCCATTACCACCCAAGACCTCTTAGCACCCCTCTGACACTCTATACGTCAAATCCTTGTAGAATTTTTACTTCAATTCCTCATACAAGGCCCATCCAGGTTCAGTGTTGAAACCATGAGCTCTGATACCAATTTGTAACACCTCCAGCCACCCAATCCTGGGCATGCTACTACAATTCTGCTCTATTCAAGCTCTGATACCAAAACATGACATACCCAACCATAGACCTGCTGAGATATGGCACACAAAGACTCTTGCGAAACATCATAGATGTAACATACCCAGCCTTATAGGCCATTCATGCCAACTCCATAAAAAAAACAATAACATCTGCATATATATAAAACATAAAATAGACAACATATTATGCTAATACACATATTAATGCATAAATAATAGTAAAGTCTATACATACAACATATGCAAGAAATTGCTCATAAATAGAAGACATGTCCAAGTACAAAACATGCAAATAAACACATAAATGGTACTTATATTTTTATAGATGATCACCAACTGTGTGCAGGCCTTCCACGAACCTCCCAGCCATAGACCATGCTTCTCATCACTCTCAGTAGTGGGTCATCCTCAAGCTAGGACTAAATTCCACCCATGCAAAGGGATTCCTAAGATAGGCTGAGACAACGGGAAGTCACACAGTACATCAAGAAGGATTCCCTCCCAGGAGCCAAATTACACACACAACTCATATCCTCTCATTCCCCACATGCATGTCCCACCCCAGGAAGTATACACCTTCACTGTTCAACAGTCCATCGACTGCTCCACTTCCCTTCCAGGGCATCAACAGCAGGTCAAACATGAATTCTCAGAGAACTATAGTTGTTGTTGGGCTCCCTCCAGGAGAAATCACTTCCCCAACAACCTATCTCACTTGGAGAGAGTTTATCATAGGCCTGACAACCTCCCTCTTCATTCCATGGGCCTAACAACCCACCTCTTCACTCCCACTCCCAGATAACCAGTAGTAGGATTAGGTCAAACAACTTCAGCATTAAGCTAACACACATGTGATGGAAGCAACAATTTCCTTTGGGTTTGGAATTGATGTTTCTCATGAAAAAAAAGTTTATGACAAACTCAGGTAGACATGGGTGCGTTGTGCCATCCAGGAGGAATACGGGCTCTATGCATCACAAGAAAAATACAAGATATGGCTCCATAATCCCGTGCATGTTTAAGAGGTACATGCATGCTTAGGGGTCAACAATGGAGGCAATGGATCTTTGCATGAATGCATGACTGCATGGGAAGAATGGAAAGAAGAGCAGAGAACCCAACAAAAAATTGATTTCCCCACTTAAAACTACATGCACCAAGATTGACACACGTCTTCATGAAGATGCATGAGCTCCACATATAATTCGTTCCCCTCCCACATGAAATTAGGATAACATAGGTTATACCCAACCTTAGTTTTTTTTAGGAAGTAATAGTATAATATTATTCCCATAGAGATAAGCCCTCAATTTTATCCCTTTCCCTAACCTCTCAGCCCCATCCCTTTCCCTACCTAGTGGAGCTTAGTCCCCCATTCTCTTTTATCATGGTCGGTCTACACGCAATGATGTATTTTATATTAATGATATGAGTATTTACATATACAAAAATAGGCTCTCTGGCCTAATCATCACATAAGCCTCCTAGCTTATATTCACTTGGCTCACTAGCCTATAACACATGTTACATTTACAATTACAACTGGGGCTCGGTCTTGGGATATTACAACAAATAGGAGTGAAAAGGGGATCATTTAATGTCACTTAGTTAGGAGATATTATATTATTAAAGTGACATTACGAAAATTAAAGTAACTTTAGATTAATAAATTACTTAATTATTATTAAAGTGATTTTTAATCCTAAAGGGAGAATTGGAGGGAAAATAAGGGTTATATTTGATTTAGTAAAAAAGGAAAAGTTCTAGAAGATTGATTTAGTAAAAAAATGGGAAAATTCTAGAAGGTGTGGAGGAAGGATCTAGAAGGGGTTGGAAAAGTATAAAAGAAGGGTAACCCCTCAATTCTCATCATTATGATTTGATATTTTATTGAGTGCTCTTGTAACCAACATTTTCATTGGGTTTTTTGGAAAAACCCTTCCACTATTGGTTTGTTTTTGGTGGTGCAATATCCACCCTAGATAGACAAGAGGGGAATACATCCATGATTTCCATTGGATCTAGAAAAGGAGGAGGATACATACATGGTCTTCATTGGAGCTTCAATTATGAGTTTGCTCACTATTGGAGGGATATCGTGGTATGAAGGAGGATTACGGTACTTTCTGGATGAGGCCGAGCTCAGATTGTTGTAGTTTTATAGAGGGTACGAAGAGATCGGTTTAAGGCATCCCCGTTGGTCGAGTTAGGTTTGTCCCGAAAGGCCATGCGAGACACCCCACAGGCATCATGCGAGGACCCCTATAAATTGGGGGTTTGTAGCAGTTCATATATGTAGAGGCATTTTGAAGAGTTGGAGGACTACTTGCAAATCAGATGTCACTAGAGCAGAGCAATATAGGGCTTGGAGCACCTTGGGCTTCATTTATTGGCATCATTCCGAGTTTCTTATGTTATTTTTGTAGAATATTGTGATGATGCCTGGCAACCATTAGCTTGTGTGCTTAGTCATATTATGTAGCTGTTATTACAACCATTGATATCATTGTACTGGTTTTGTGATTTTTCTATCCATAATAAATATGCCATGTTATCTTCTCTATTTTCTATGTAATGGATATATGCTATATGTTTGACAATATTCCTCATTGAACAAGTTATTTATAAGAATTTAACAACGCATTCAAAAAAGAAGAAATAACAAATTTCGGACATAAAACATAATTTCCTCTCCTAGCCTAGTTGGGGACATTACAAGATTGACCTCACATGATAGTCGACTAGGGTTTCGATCGAGTATCCATCAACTTGATTTTTGTACGAGAAATATTGTTGCTAATTATTGATCCCTCAAGGGGGGAATACTTGAAGTTTTTGATATGAAAACCCAACTAATGTCTTGTTGTTGACTCAATTGTTTCTTATTGAATCGACTTGGACTTTTTGAGGTCAAACAAACCATGTTCAAGTTGTACTGTTGATTATGTTGGATATAGAGATTGTATGGATTGACATAGATTGATTATCTTGCTTTATTACTTACAATTTTCAGACTTCTTTAGGAGTGTTACTTTACCATGTTTGAGTAGTTTTTGTAGTCAAAACAAATTAAAGGACATGCAATTAGGAGTAATATACATCTCATCTAGACACTAAGTGCTTAAGGAGAAACACAAATTCAGGGGGAGCATTCCTTTTCCATTGATGTCAAAGGGGGAGAGTTGCAAATAGAGGGAGAATTATTTCTATTCCTGGGAGAGTTGCAGACATGGGGAACATT
>JZKD02S2377251.1:0-14297 GCA_000966675.3 Picea glauca
CTACATCTACCACCGCTTTATCTCTCTCATTGTTAGTCTCACTCTCACTATATCCCCCTCCCTCTCTCTCCTTAGTCTATGCCTCCAAATGGTTTATTGCAATCTCACTATCTCTCTGCCTCCAAATGGTTTATTGCAATCTCACTATCTCTCCACCTCCAAATGGTCCTTTCAAATTGGTTTCACTACAATATCATAATCTCTAAGCCTCCAAACAATCATAGTATCCATTTCAGTAGGTTCCATTCCTCCAAATATCTTGTCACACCCACACATTCTCTCTCTACCCCCTCTTTCCTATATCTCCCCCCCTCCCACTCGCTATCTCTCTCCTCTTTCTCCCCTACATCTACAACCACTTTATCTGTCTCATCGTTAGTCTCACTATAAGTATATCCCCCTCCCTCCCTCTCCTTAGTCTAGGCCTCCAAACAGTTTATTGCAATCTCACTATGTCTCTGCCTCCAAATGGTCCTTTCAATTTGGTTGCACTACAATCTCATAATGTCTAAGCCCCCAAATGGTCATAATATCCATTCTAGTAGGTTCCATTCCTCCAAATATCCTGTCACACCCACACATTCTCTCTCTACCACCCTCCTCCCTATATCTCTCCTCTGCCCTCTCACTATCTCTCTTCTCTTTCTCTCCTACATATACAACCTCTTTATCTCTCTCATTGTTAGTCTCACTCTCATTGTATTTCCCTCCCTCTCTCTCCTTAGTCTAGGCCTCCAAATGGTTTATTACAAAGTCACTTTATCTCCACCTCCAAATGGTCCTTTCAATTTGGTTCCACTGCAATCTCGTAATCTATAAGCCTCCAAACTATCATAATATCCATTTCAGTAGGTTATATTCCTCCAAATATCTTGTCACATCCACACATTCTCTCTCTATTCCCCTCCTCCCTATATCTCTCCCCCTTCCTCTTGCTATCTCTCTTCTCTTTCTCTTTTACATCTACAACCACTTTATCTCTCTCATCATTAGTCTCACTATCACTATATACCCGTCCCTCTCTCTCCTTAATCTAGGCCTCCAAATGGTTTATTGCAATCTCACTATCTCTTTGCTTCCAAATGGTCCTTTCAATTTGGTTGCACTGCAATCTCATAATCTCTAAGCATCCAAACGATCATAATATCTATTTCAGTAGGTTCCATTCTTCCAAATATCTTCTCAAACCCACACATTCTCTCTCTACCCCCCTCCTCCCTATATCTCTCCCCCTCCCTCTTAGTATCTCTCTTCTCTTTCTCTCCTACATATACAACCGCTTTATCTCTCTCATTGTTAGTCTCACTCTCACTATATCTCCCTCCCTCTCTCTCCTTAGTCTAGGCCTCCAAATGGTTTATTGCAATCTCAGTATCTCTCCGCCTCCAAATGGTCCTTTCAATTTGGTTGCACTACAATCTCAAAATCTTTGAGCCTCCAAATGATCATAATATCCATTTCAGTAGGTTCCATTTCCCCAAATATCTTGGCACGAGACCCATAAATTGACGTACACCATGACCTAGACCACCACATAGAGCTAGATCTAGATTTAGACGTTGATGTAGATATTGATGTAGACAATGACATATATCTCCCTAGCTCCATCTAAGCCTAGGCATAAATTATACTCAATCCTTATCCCCAAATTAAATTGATCCCTGAGTGCACTATGCATATACCTTGTGTACAAACCTTGCACTCACATCACCCACATATTGGTGCTCTAACCATTTCTCTATCCTTGAAAACACTTTCAATCCTAACCCCTTAGGATTCAGTTGTCTCCATAGCCGTATACAATTTTATTCATAAAACGGTTTTGTGGATATTAAATGCTATATATGTTGCATTAAGAGTGTGTAGGCTCTCCTATGACTTGACTGAGTTGGTCATTTATGATTAGTAGGAACATGCAGGTGCTTTAGTGTGCACATCTTCTAGGAACGTGTGCGCATTCTTGCAAGGAATTTTTTGGTGCCAAGCACACACCACCTCATCTATCTCATGGACAAGAAAAAATGTGAAAGCTTCAGACAAAAGAATCATGCACATACATGTTTTACTTTTTTTTAGTGTTCTTGTTATATTCATAAACACTTTTGTGTTATTGTCATACCATTGCAGGAAAATTTGGAAGACAACTTTGTCAAGTGCAATTGGAATTAATGTTTGTATGTAATTGTGTCTTGTTGGAATTGGAAGACAAAATTGTCCAAGTGCAATTGGAATTGTTGTTTGTATCTTTTTGT
Organism: Picea glauca; assembly: GCA_000966675.3. Taxonomy (NCBI): domain Eukaryota; kingdom Viridiplantae; phylum Streptophyta; class Pinopsida; order Pinales; family Pinaceae; genus Picea; species Picea glauca. The sequence goes on from JZKD02S2377251.1 coordinate 2,253, forward strand.
GTCTTCTTGGAATTGGAAGACAAATTTGTGGAAGTGCGATTGGAATTTTTGTTTGTATCTTCTTGTTTTTGAAAAAGCGTATTTCATAATGGCTCATAACAATCAAAGGTCAAAAAATATTTATAAAGATGTTGTTATATAGATGTAAAGTTTTGCTAAAATATCTATGAAAAAAAATATGTAAAAGGAAAAACGAAATTCAAAAGTAATTTATAATTTATAGTCTTAAAATTAAAAGAAATCATATTCTCCTGATAAACCATTGAGATTATATTAGTAACAGTAGGTAAAGTACAAGTATAAGACAATTAATATTAAAGAATTTGTTTTAAATATCACTTCAAACTCCAAAGTCACCTTGCTACTCCAAAGTAACTTTCTACTTAAGAGGGGTTCACACACACACACACATATATATTGGGGCTAAACCATTGGAGAATAGAGGGGAGGTCACTATGTAAAATATTTATACCATAAAAAACACTATCACATCTAAATTTAAGGAGAAATTGTGGTGTGAAAGAAATAGATGATAATATAAAATTAAGATACTATAAATATGTCATTGGTTCCAATATACAAGATCAATAGTATATTTATGTTATAGGGTGAGTACAAGCTAATGATGGTCTCTCATGACTCATTAGTGGGAATGAAAACCTGAAAAAAATCAAACTGTTAACCTGGAGGGATTATTCAAGGTACTTTTACAATGAATTTGAATATGGTGTAAAAAGAGGAAACCTAGGAAATTGAATTAGATTTCCGAATATACAACTTTTATTCATAGACATTATGAATAACTAGGTCAAATTTGATTTTTTCAAAAAGTGTTAAATAAATTCATGACCAATTTATTTAACAATTCACTATTGTTCAATATTACAGTTTGTTGATTTCTTTTATTGTACATTCTTCTTAGTCGTGGGAATTAGTTTAATGTTATTCTTCGGTCATTGATAATATTGCGGGGACACATTATTTATCATTTGTGTGTGGAATTTTCCTCATTCATGTCATTTTAATATGCTAGTAAGATTTATGTTGAGAGTTATGAATTATTAGAGACTGTCTGAATTATCTGATTCATGTCTTTTTCACTGTCTGAATTATCTGATTCATGAGGATGTTTCTAAGTCCCAAAGAGTGGGGTTGTGGCCATGATTATGTCATTTGATTCATCCTTTTCTAGGGGGGGAGTGCAAACGCTGAACTGCGGGAATAGGAATCAATATTTCTGGAGCTTCAGGAATTTGTGTTGAAGCCGAAGGATGATGTTTTGGATCTACAGTTGGATGTTGTGAATTTTTTCGAGACTGTGTTGGTGTTGTATAAGGTAGAGGAGTTGGAGCATCTTTGTGATGTTGCGTGTTGTCAAATGAAGAGTTTGATAAAATTTTATGATTTTTAGGTTCGTTCCAACCATTAGCCCTTTTTTTGCTCCATGGGATGAGGCTGGGGTTGGGGATAAAGGACAAGTTTCCTAGAGGTGCCCCATTTGCTGACAAGAGAGACACGTGAAGGCGGTATTCTCATAATCAACCATATGCATCTAAGAATCATTCTCACCCCAGTCTATAAGTATCCTCTCCAGAAGCCCTTGACTGAGGTTGATTTCAACACATATGTAGGAGAAAGTGACAAAGCCTTTTGTTATCTAGTTTGTGTCAATCTTGATGAACTTACCCAACACATTGCCTAGGGTAATTAAAAAACATGGAGTATAAAAATGCAAAGGAATATTGGGGAGTCTTACGTAGACCAGTGTAGCCATGGAAGTCATAGTCAACAGGTTGAATTCAGGGAACCATATTTGCATGGAGAGACCAGATCTTCCCGAGAACCAAGGACATTTCTCTAGCATTCATTGACAGTCTACTTCTATGGAAATGTTGAAAATGACGAATCCTTTGGAGAAAAAGAACAACTCATGACCTGGTGACCTGGTATTGTTTACCCATTCTCTTAGCACATAGGTCGAGGGCCATAGTCCGTTGAAGCGACATATGATGAATTTTTCCTGGTAGATAAAAGAAGAGCCATAGATGTGGGGATATTCGACATCTACTATTGGAGGTTCTGTGGACTGATCCATAATGAAGGCAGAGCCAAAAATTGCCTTTGCTCCAGAATTTTTAGCCTTGGACCCCGAAGGAGCGAAAATCCCTTTTTTCATGACATGCTTATAAGATCTTGGATGAGTGGAGGATTGAACACCTCCACGCAGTTGAGAAGCGAGAGAAATGGTTGCATTATTTAGATTCCCATAAACCTGTAGCAGAGATCCATCCACTAGCTGTCATCCTTCGAAGATTAGTTGTTGAAAGCAAGGAGGAATATATGTAGCCTGGGGGATTTGGGTTTTGAGATAAAAAATAGAGTTTGAATCCTGATCATGTAAGAAGAGAGAAGATCCAAAACTGGTCTTTATAAAAATGGGTAAGCTTGTCATAGTTTTGGATATGGCCTCAGTGCAGTATTCAGAAGAAATCCTCAATTTTGCATCACTCTTAAATTGATTCTCGTAATAGGTCAAGGATTGCAGATCACCCAAGGGTTGAATATCCTTGAGGTCTCTAATAGTTGAAAGGTTACCATGCTTTAGATACAAGTGGAAGTGATGGATAGGTTTCAGATCTTTCCGCACCCACAATCTCTCCTAGGCCTTGATCCAACCCCGAATGTTTGGTTCTCTCTCTCTCTAGATAGTGCATTGGAGCTTCCCTCATTCTTTCCACAATAAAAAAATTGGCCCGAGTACAAACCCTCAACCTCCACAAAGAGATTCTTTTGATGCTTTTGATAGAATGCGTGCATGAAGGTCACCTTCCATAGGGGAGTGCGATGACCATGGTCTTGCGAGACATCCATCACAATTTCCCTGATGTAGCCATTGTAGGGCTTCATAGAAACAACCATTCCATCACCAGTTCCCCCATTAGGATGGAATAAATCTGAGGTAAATCACACTTGGGGTAGCTTCTCAAGATAATTTTCACCAAAAAGTAACCTCAAGCCAAAAAACCCACCTTCCTAGGGGGTCTCATGAGTACCAAAGATGGTGGTGCTCCACACAAAGAGATTCTCATCGGAGTAAGGACTTGCACTACGACCATCCAGAGGCTCATTCTTGATAGCCTTCAAGTTAGACATCAGCCAAAGCTGCACAGAGGACGAAATTCTTAGAGCCAAGACTAGGGTTCACGTATCGTTGATCAAGAAAGTAATTACTGAAAATTGAAGCTAAAATATTGATACCATAAAAAACACTATCACATCTAAATTTAAGGAGAAATTGTGGTGTGAAAGAAATAAATGATAATATAAAATTAAGATACTATAAATATGTCATTGGTTCCAATCTACAATATCAAGAGTATATTTATGTTATAGGGTGGGTACAAGCTAATGATGGTCTCTCATGACTCATTAGTGGCAATGCAAACTTGAAAAAAAATCAAACTGTTAACCTGGAGGGATTATTCAAGGTACTTTTATAATGAATTTGAATATGGTGTAAAAAGAGGAAACCTAGGAAATTGAATTAGATTTCCGAATATACAAGTTTTATTCATAGACATTGTGAATAAATAGGTCAAATTTGAGTTTTTCAAAAAGTGTTAAATAAATTCATGACCAATTTATTTAACAAATCACTGTTGTTCAATATTACAGTTTGTTGATTTCTTTTATTGTACATTCTTCTTAGTCATGGGAATTAGTTTAATGTTATTCGTTGATCATTGATAAGATTGTGGGGACACATTATTTATCATTTATGTGTGGACTTTTCCTCATTCATGTCATTTTAATATGCTATTAATATATATGTTGAGAGTTGTGAATTATTGGAGGTTGTCTGAATTATCTGATTCATGTATTTTTCACTGTCTGAATTATCTGGTTCGTGAGGACATTTCTAAGTCCCAGAGAGAGAGGTTGTGGCCATGATTATGTAATTCGATTCATCCTTTTCAAGGGGGGGGGTGCAAAGGCTGAACTGCGAGAATAGGAGTCAAGATTTTTGGAGCTTCAAGAATTTGTGTTGAAGCTGAAGGATGATGTTTTGGATCTATAGTTGGATGTTGTGCATTTGTTGGAGACTGTTCTGGTGTTTTAGAAGGCAGAGGAATTGGGGCATATTTGTGATGTTGCATGTTGTCAATTGAAGCGTTCGATCAAATTTTATGATTTTTAGGTTCATTCTAACCATTATCCCTTTTTCGTGCTCCATGGGATGAGGCTGGGGTTGGGGATAAAGGACAAGTTTCCTGGAGGTGCCTTGTTTTCTGAAAAGAGTGACACCTAAAGGTGGTATTCTCATAATCAACCATCTTCATGTAAGGATCATTATCACCCCAGTCTACAAGTATCCTATCTTGAAGCCCTTGACTGAGGTCGATCTCGACACATATGCAGGAGAAAGTGATGAAGCCTTTCATTATCTAGTCTGTGTCAATCTTGATGAACTTACCCAACACATTGCCCAGGGTAAGTAAAAATGTTGGAGTATAAAAATGCAAAGGCAGATTGGGGAGTCTTACCTAGACCAGTGTAGTCATGGAATTCATAGTCAGCGGGTTGAGTTCAGGGAACCATCTTTGCATGGAGAGACCATATCTTCCCTAGAACCAAGGATGTTGCTCTAACATGCGTTGACAGTTTGCTTCTGTGGAAATGTTAACAATGAAGAATCCTTTGGATAAAAAGAAACTCTCATGACCTGGTGACCTGGTCTTGTTTACCCATTCTCTTAGAACATAGGTCGAGGGCCATAGTTTGTTGAAGAGACAAATGATGGATTTTGTTGGACAACTGAGGGGGGGGGTGAATCAGTTGTTACCGTGCTTAAACAATTATACTTATTTTAAAATCTTTGTAGAAACATTGAATGAAAATCACAATAGTGCAGGGAAGTAAGCAATAGCATATTCAACATCACTCACACACATGTAATACACAGAGACATATATTTCCTGAGGAAACCCATAAAGGGTAAAAACCTCTTTTTCTTTATATGATAAGTAATATTTACATTATTTAGATTATCATACATATGAGCACCAACTCATAATGAGGCTGCAACCTCTGTTTAGCAAGCTGCAACTTGCTGAGAGCACCAACTCTCTGATTTCTCTAGCACCAACTAGAAGGAATCATCAACTCCCTAGTTTCTCTAGCACCGACTAGAGGGAAGCACCGACTTCCCAATTGTTCCATCACCAACTGGATGGAAGCACCAACTTCCAATCATACAGACACCAACCTGTAAAACAAAGAACAAGAGTTCTCCCTTGCACCTCCCTGCCACCCTTGTTTCTATGGCTACAACCATATGGAAGCTACAACTCCCTCTGTTCAAGCACCCACTTGAACCAATGAGGACACACAGTCCTCCCTAGCAACTCCCTTCCACCCTGAATTATAAATCTTTGCTATTGAAACTTATTATAGTGATATAGTGTTCAACAATGGCTTACTAGATTCATCATTGTTCTTCTGCATTTCCTTTCTCTGTCTCTCTCACTACCTTACTGCACACCTGACTTACGATTTCTGATCTTCTTCTTTTATGCTCTGTGCGCCATGTCCATTCAATGCACAATTCCTCTTCTGTGCATTTCAGCTGCTACACTCTCCTCCTACACGCCTGAATTACTCTCAATAGCAACAGTCACAACAACAACAACAATAGCAACAACAACCCTTCTCTTCTTTGTTCTACATTCTTATAGTCTTTGTTCTCCTTATGCATGCAATATTCACCATTCCTCTGCATGCTCACCCCGTGCCAATCTCCTCCACAGCTTGAGTGCTCTGTATGATCATCATGGTAACTCTTCAGCTTCTTTGGCGGTTTTCCCATGCGTTCAGCATCACTGGGTGTTATGTTGAGATTCCTCAGCCTCTCTAGTAGTTGAGACTCTTTGTCTTCTCTGGCACAGTCGAGATTATCCTTTATTTTTCAGTTACAAGCTCCAATGCTCATCCACCTGTCAATCCCTCTAAGAATCATCTTCATTCATTGAAAGAAGCTTGGAGACCCTTCAACTCCTTTGGTGATCACACGAAGGTCTCTTTGTATCCTTTGGTAGAGACCTTCAATGGTTTCTAGCAGTTACACATCGAGGAGAAACATTATCCCTCTGATTGTGCCCAAATTCACCTGCACTGTTGGATTGACTTCGAAGGTGTTGTTATTTATCCATTTCGCACTTCGAAAATTTGACATTCCTGTGGTAAAGTTTTTTGCCTCTCCATGTCGCGGTCCCCGAAACTACAAAAAGGAGCTTGTATGTGCTAGATCCTTCCTCTATATGACCATGGCCAAGACCAAGTGCTTATTCATAACTTGCTTTTCTTGATTTCTCATTTCATCTTTTCGTCAATCCTATCGTGAGGTTTCTTGACCTTCCAAGTCGCGATCCCCAAAATTCCGAGGCAGAGCTTATCTGCACTAGGTCCTTCCTCCAAGTGACCACAGGCTATGAAAAAAGGCGTTGCAACCTTATGATCTTCATCGAACCTGATCGATGGTCCGTGATATTGATGAATCAATGGTCCAGATCTCATTGTGAATTTGCATCTCGCTATTCCTTAGATGGATCTTAGATCAACGGTCCAGGCTCTCGGTGAATGGTCCTGATATTTTCATGAATTTTCATTTCACGATTTCAACAATCTTATGATGAAGGGTCTCGTTCCTTGACCCCTCCATCTCCCGATATCTGAAACTCCAAAAGGGAGTCAGATCAACAATCAAGATCACAGTGTGATCCAATGGCTAGGATCATTTCGCCATTTCGCATTTCGCGATTTCGAGAGTTGAAAGGTTGGAGTTTTTTATTGTTATGTAAAACCCCGAAATTGAAAGTTCTGATGTGATGTAAACCTGTTAACATAACACGTGGATTGACACCTATCGAATAGCTACCATGTGTCACTCTGATTCGTGACTTACATGTGTCTGAAATGATGAATCAGCTTGACACTTGTCATTTCCTGATTGTGCCACATGTCCTTAGCTGACGTGGTTTGCGGACGTGTCTCTTTCAATATTTCAAGGTTCACTACTTTAAAGGTTAGAGTTCCTTTTCTCTCTAATTTCCCGGTCTGTGAAACTTTGAAATGGAGTCTTTAACATGCTCTGATCTTTTGCCACGCGTCCTTCCTGAAGATGGATGGTCCTCCTTCTTTTGGGATTTTGTGAGCCTGCTACTCCTTACACGTTAAAGAGCATGTAGGTTCTCCTTAATCCAACGATGGTCAGATCCTGCGCTCAGATCTAACACCCAAGATTTTTCCTCCTCTTCTGCGTGCTCTTCTTATCTACATCTAGATCTGATGGCCATCAAGAATTTAGTATGGGATCCAACGGTCACTGACGCTTCTCCTCTCGAGCTTACACATCCTTATTACTTGGAATAATTTCTAAGTGTCAAGGGCCTCGACCTTTGATCCGCCTAAGATCCTGAGTACGCTATCTCTCTTGAGCTTTGGTAATGAGTTAACCTCATCCCTGGTGCGCAACTACACACTGCATTCGATTCTGTGCTAATTCCTCCTGAGCTTACTTTGTTCCTGTTTTTCCATCGATGTATATTTTGATCTTTCCATCAATGACAAGCATACGTTGCCTATAAAACATTCCAACAATCTCCCCCTTTGGCATTTATGGCAACAAAGGTACCCAGACCTATTATTTTCTCCCCCTTTGACATCAATGTCAAAGAGAACATGCTCCCCCTAAGTTTTTGCGGTATTTTTGGGAGGTATCAGATATGCAATCAATACAAGAATCCCCCTAACAAGATGGACTCTCTTAGGTGTGAGATGGAATGACACCCAGTTTCTATCGAAGATATTCAAAAGTTGTTTTGGCTAAGGGTTTAGTAAAGATGTCTGCAATTTGTTCTGTCATTGGAATGTTCTAGACCTGAACAACCTGATTGGTGACCTGCTCTCATAAAAAATGATATTTTATGGAAATAAGCTTGGTCTTGGAGTGGAATATAGGATTCTTAGACACACTGATGGCACTAGTGTTATCACAATGAATTGGAATCGGTGCAACGTACTTTACCTCTAAGCATGCAAGTGTCTAAATCATCCATAGTACTTGAGTGCAATAGGTAGCAACAAAAATATACTCTGCTTTAGTAGTTGATAAAGAAATGGAACCTTGCTTTTTACTAAGCCATGCTACTAAAGATTCTCCCAAGAAGAATGCTTCTCCCCTGGTGCTTTTTCTATCATCAACACAGTTTGCCCAATCTGCATCTGAATAAGCAGTTAACTGAAAATTCTAATTTCTGGGATACCAGAGACCATAAGTCATTGTTTCTTTCAAATACCTGAATATCATTTTGACAGCTTGCAAATGACTCTGTTTAGGGGAAGACTGAAATCTTCCTACCATTCCAACAATATGCATTATATCTGGGAGGGATGATGTGATGTATAGAAGGATTCCTATCATTGATCTATATGAACTTTGATTAACATCAGGTGAGTCATCATCCTTGGTTAATTTACATCCAGTAACCATAGGTGTGCCCACAGGTTTAGAATCTTCCATTTGAAACCTATGCAACATTTCTCTTAGATATTTTTCTTGAGAAATGAACATCCCTTCAGACCTCTGAGTGATTTGTAGACCAAGAAAAAATGACAGTTCACCTATCATAGACATTTCAAACATAGACTCCATGGAAGAAGCAAACCCTTTTACCAATGAATCATTATTACATACGAAGATGATGTCATCTACATAGACCAACACAATGAACAAATCATCACCCTTTGTTTTGGTATATAGATTGTTGTCAACTATTCCTCTCTTGAACCCTTTGTCTTTGAGATACGTATTCAGTCTGTGATACCAGGCATGAGGAGCTTGTTTTGGCCCATATAAATATTTCTTTAGCTTGCATACTAAGTCAGAGTCATCAAATAGTCCAAAACCCTCTAGTTGTTCCATATAGACTTCTTCATTTAAATATCCATTTAGAAAAGCTGACTTGACATCTATTTCATAAACTTTAAACCTTTTATGACAAGAATAGGAAAAAAATATTCTGATGGCTTCTAACCTTGCTATGGGTGTAAATGTTTCATCAAAATCCAGTCCTTCTATTTGAGCATATCCTTTATAGACCAATCTTTCTTTGTTCCTGACAGCTTGTCCCTAGTCATTCAATTTATTCTTAAAGATCCATTTCGAGCCAATGACATTTTTACGTTCTGGTCTATGGACCATCTCCCACGTATTGTTTTTCTCGATTTGATCAAGTTCATCATTCATTGATTTAACCCAAAGGTCATCTTTGCTGGCTTCATTAAAATTCTTGGGTTCCAGCATGGATATGAAATCCATATGTGATTTCTTGGTTTTTTTGATTAGCTTTCTCCTGGTTTGTACACCTTCATCTTTTTCCCCAATTATCTGACTTCCAAGATGATTCTTTTGAATGATTCTGGAGGAGGGATTCAAAGTTGACTGGTGATTTGAGTCTTTCTAAGTGTCTGAGTCTTCATCTGATTCAAGGTCTTTGTTTTCTGATTCTTGGACCTGTTCATCTTCAGTTTTAGCCGCATCTTCTGTAGAAGACTCATTACTATACATATCTCTTGTGGGGATTCCTTCATTAAATTTTACATCAATACAGTCAAAATTTTTATGAAGCCTCTTATTATAGCATCTATAACCATTACTATTTGTAGCATACCCTCAGAAGATACCTTCATCAACCCTATCATCATATTTGTCGAGGTTCTCATCATTATTCTTTATGTAGAATTTACTCCCAAAGACCTTGAAGTGTTTAATTGAAGCAGGTCTCCCAAACCACAGTTCATAAGGTGTCTTGTCACTTTGTGGTTTGAGGTGAGCTTTGTTAAGAACATGGACCGATGTGTTTATTGATTCTACCCAGTAGGTTTGACCAATGTTTTTCTCATTCATCATAGACCTGGCCATTTCCTGCATTGTTCTGTTTTGCCTCTCAACAACTCTATTTTGTTGTGGAGTTCTAGGGATTGTGTATTCTCTCTTGATCCCATGCTCATCACAGAATTCCTTGAAGTCTCTTGACTTAAAATCTCCTCCTCAGTCCGATCTTACTGCCTTTAGCCTCTTGAGTGTTTGAGTCTCTGTTAAAGCCTTAAATATTTTAAACTTCTCAGACACTTCAACTTTTTCTTTGAGAAAGCCAACCCAATTAAGTCTGGAGTAATCATCAATAATCAGCATGAAGTAGTTTTCTTTCCCTATGCCTTCCTGTATGTATGGTCCACATAAGTCCATATGAACTAGTTGGAGTGGTTTCTTTGTTGAAGTAAAACTCTTGGACTTAAATTGAGTCTTGTTTAGCTTCCCTACTTGGCAGGGTTTACATATTGAATCTTGGGGCTTTGATATTCTCAGAAGATCTTTTACTGCCTCGATATTTTTGAGTTTGATTAAGTGATCAAAGTTTAGATGTCCAAGTCTTCTATTCCATAACCATCTTTCATCATATTTTCGTAGATGACATTCTTCTCTATTTTCTTTCAGCACATATACATTATTTTCAGTCCTTATGCCTTTGGCCACCACTTGACCTGAGTTTAAAAACTTTATCTTGCATTCCTTCAATGTGAACATCACTTCACATCCTTTGTCACATATTTGACTTACACTGAGTAGATTATGTTTCATCCCTTATACAAGTAGGACATCTTGGGATTTTCCTTTTCCATTACTTAAGCTCACCATCCCTTTTCCCTTTGTTTTACCTGGAGCATCATTTCCAAAAGTTATGTTTCCCGATTTGCCTTCACTAAGTGACAGAAACTTACCTTTGTCTCCCATCATATGTTTGGAGCATCCATTGTCTATATACCAAGGGTTCATTTTTCTTTGAGTGGACAATATGAACCCGCACTTGTCACTTTCCTTCTTCTTCCAAAACTTGACATTTTCAGCAGGGGATTTCGAATCTGGTTCATAGTTCTTTAACCGATAATCAATAGATTTATGCCCAAAGTTATGACATGTGTAGAATTCAATCTCATTATTCAACAAGTCAAACTTATTGTTGCAGCGTTGTCTACTCATTGACTGTTGATTATTTCTTGGCCTCCTTGGTTGTATGCCCCTAGACTTAATTTGGCAAGTTGCAGTCTGTGAAGGTTTGTTACTTGAATGCATCATTATTTGTTGTGGGAAGTAATTATTCCTTCGAAATCTTAATTTCTCATGTCCAAGTCTATAAGAACAATTTACATCTTTGTGACCAAAATTAGAATAGTAGAAACAATAACCATATAAAAGTTCTTTGTACCTGGAAAGTGGTTGTCTTCTTTGAGCAAATTGATTTCTTCCATGTTGATGACGTCTTTCAGCAGGGAGCACATTATTTCTTTGTTCTATAGATTCAGTCCTGGCACCTTTTTCTTTACTCATCCTGGGAAGATGATTGTCTTCCTTTGTTTCTACAGGTTTGTTGTGGTTATTGGTTGTACACTTGACAAACTTCATGGGTTCCTCGTTTCTTGGCTTACCACTACTTGATCCTTCTTCATAACCCAAACCAATTTTCAGCTTTGGATTCCTTTGCTAATTCAAAATGGTGGCTAATCCTTCTATGGCTTTGATACTTGACAGATTCTGATTATACAAGGCTTGAAACTTCTCCATTTCTTTCCTCATTTTCACTACTTCTTGTTCTAATGCTTCACATCTTGCCTTATTTTCTAATAGTTGTTGTTTCAGAATATCTTCAATTTTCTTTGCCTCCTCTAATTCCACTTTTAATAGAACAAGGTCTTCATCAGGTCTTTTATTGTCTTTCTCGAACTGTATTAGCAGTTGTCTTTGCTTTTAGTTCTTAATTCTTAGTATGTCAATCTCTTCCAGTGCACTGATCAGTTCTCCTTCCATGTCAACCACAACTTCTTCTTCATTAACATCACTTCCTTTCCTATTATTATCATAATCCTCTTTGGCCATAAGTACAAAGTCATTTAATTTATCTTCAATAGAGGATTCATTGTCTTCATCAT
>JZKD02S2377262.1:0-14864 GCA_000966675.3 Picea glauca
CCTGATAGAGAATCCTTAAGCCATTGAAGAGGAAAAAGAGAGCCTAGCCATAGCTACACTCCTTTTTCTTTCTTCCTTATGCTAGTCATACCCTTTTGAGCCAAGAAGAGTGAAATGTCCCTGGCCTAGGCTTACTACACCAGGGCCATACTTTTCTAGGGTTTGTTGATAGGCTTTTCTCTAGCAACACCTCCCTCAACAAAACCTCTTGTCTTGGTCTATTTTCCCTGTTTTTGGGCTATCCGTTTACCGGGAAGGAGGAGAGAGCACGAGGCCTTGCTTTTGAAACACTGGAGTGAGCCTCTCTCCCCTAGGGTTATGATTTTAAGGCCCTGCTCTAGCAGCACCTTGAAACTTTTCCCTCCAATCCTTTGAAATCTCTTTCCCTTCAACTCTTGTGTCCATCATTTATTGACTCCTTTAACCCTAAGGCACTGATATCCAGCCTCCAGCATTGAAGTGAAATAAAATCCAAACACTCTCAAACTTCTTTTAAACTGAAACCCTAACTACACTAACCTTAGAATGCCGACGTCACCCTTGGTTATTTCATCTTGACGCAACAACGTTTCATTTTATAAGCAATTGAATGGTAGTCAAGAGCATTTATTGGATTGAGTGTTGATTTGTTACATCGAATGATATATCACTCCAGTATTTATTGACAAGTAATATATTTATCATTGCCATTTTGCAAGCATTGATTTCATCAATATTTACTGTCAAATTGCTCATATTGAATATCAGATAGTCATTGATTGATATGAAGTATTAACCAAGATTGCACGTGTCAGTTTCCTTGTTGTATTGTCTCAAGCATGTGCTTTTCTTTTCTTTGGTTATAATCTATTATTGGTTGTTTAGCCGAGACTATCTTATTGGTAGTAATGTGTGAAAGGGAACTTGGTCTTTGTGTTGTTATCCTTTGCCCTTTCAAAACCACAGGTTATCGAGGATGTCTCCCCTCGGCCTAGCCTCCCTAAATAGAAAGAGCCTCCCCATTGTGGTGACATTGGGTGGGGAAGGTCCCTGTTTTTCCAGTTTGACCTACTATTCTTTAGCCTTTCTTACATCTACAAATTGTGCAATAACAAGGACAATCACTCTCGCACACCCAAGAAACCCTCGATGGAGACATAAAATAAAAATGACAGAGTAGAAGATTCTATTAACTAGTTGCTTGAGAAAGCTTTTGCATGACAGAGGGATGAAATGATGGAGAATTTTGCACACATCCTTCAATGTCTGTCGATAGCAACATGCACATCTTCATCTAGTGTCCATTTTGGAGGAACCTCTTCCTTCAAGGTACACGTTAATTTTGGTGTTCCCATATTTGAAGGTCAGATAGATGCAGATGCCATAGAAAAATGGTTAAATCTATTAGAAGGTTGTTTCTCTATTCAAAATCTTTCCGACAAAGAAAATAGCACGTTCACACTCCTCAAGGATCTCCCCCATGTCAAACATTGGTGGGAAACTTACTGGGAGAAAAGTTCCACAAAAGAATCTGGAATATATGGGGATGAACCCACTTGGGATTTTTGTGTGGATGTGGTCAAAGAACAATACTATCCTGTTGATAACTATGAAGACTAGTACATGAGATGGGCCACACTGCGGCAAGAGAAGAGACAAACAATGTCGAAGTTCACAAATAATTTCCATACCTTGTGCACCAATTTGGGTATCAAAGACTTCGAACGGAATCTGGTTCTGAAATACCATGGGGATCTGCATAGGTACATCCAAACCGAAATGGATTTCTTAAACATCTCATCATTGGGAGTTTCCTATCGATATGCTGTCAAAATCAAGCAGAAATTTAGGCACCAGAACAAATGGGAATTTAGGTCTGCAAATCTGCAACAACCAAAGCATGGTAAAGACGTCCCTAACCAACAACCTCTAGACAACCAGTCCAAGTCATAGGACAAAAAAGGGTAAAGTAAAGACGAAGATTGACACTGGGAAGTGGTGTGACTTCCACAAAATCCCCTAGCATAACATCAATGAATGTCGCTGGAAAAAATCATTGGTATCCAAGGTCAAAGACACAGAGTTGAACTCTAATTCAAAATCCAATCCAGAAAATATTGAAAACAAACAGATCATCGACACAGACCCCACTGCTACTGTCACGACCACAACAATTCAGCTAGAAGAACCAATAGATCCTGAAGAGGGGGAGTGCCTCTTATATTCACAGATGTGTGTGAAGGGGACCCCATTGCATTTCATTGTTGATAACGACAACTAGAAGAACCTCATCTCAGATAAGGTCATAAAATAGTTGGGGTTGTAGAAAACACCACACCTGCAACCATACAATATCGAGTGGCTTCACCAGGGACGAGATCTTCGCATCAGCCAATAGTGTCGCCTATCCTATGGCATCCATCCCTTCAAGGATGAGGTAGTGTGTGATATTTCCCCTCTTGATGTATGTGATGTAATTTTGGGCCAATCATATATATGGAAACGTCATGTTTTCTATGAGTCTAGACCCCGTAGTGTCATTATTACTCTGGGAGGTCGGCTCTCTATATTACCAGAGGTAGTTCCGACTACTTCTCAACCAAAACAACACTGCAAGGTAATCTCTCATATTGCAAAATTCATCCTCTTCAGAGTATATTCAAAGGATGCACAGAAGACCACTATAGCGACTGCATCCTCAACACCTTCTATCTAGCAAAAATAGATTGTCGAAGAGACAAAAAATATTGTTTCTTCACCTGCAATGGTGCCTACAAAATGCCCCATCCAACCCAGAGACAACAGGTTGGTAGAATATATTCAACCCCTCCAGACACAGGGTTGTGACATTCTTCCACAAGCCAAGAAGCATAACTTCTCCAACAAGGCACACAACTCACCAAGATTCAGATTTAGAAAATGCTTTCCCCTCTTCCCTGGGCACTCAATGCAATGGAGACCATTGCTTCCTAAGCGGGGAGGAATGATCTAGGTGGATATTAGTGGCCACCCACATGTTCCAATTGGATCCTTTTGTCATTTTTTAGTTCATCACTTTCTTCTATACTTCTTTGTAATTGAGGGTTCTACCCTTCCGGGGTTGTCTAAAGCACTACACATCTTCCAGGTGGATACTGGTGGCCTCCCACCTAATTCAATTGGCTTATTTTGTATGTATTCATTTCAACACATATTGTTGTACTTCTAGGGCCGTTTTGGGGCCCTAAAAAATGTTATTTGGGCGTGCCACAGTCAAATTGTAGATGGAGTTAGAGTTTGATGACATAAAGCATAGTTCTCTAAAATACCTTTCGAACGGCCTATCACGCACCTAAAATGGAGATCGTATGCAAAAGTTACGACCTCATGAAGTTAATGTACTAACTTACCCAAACAGGGCCCACACGACTTTTGGCATTTCATCTCCTATGATTAGGTTTTTGGATGTCTAGGGTTTTGGCATTCATGTTTAACATAAAAAGGCCTTTAGAGCCTTTATGTAATGATCAGCTGGTGAATGAGCATAGCCGCCACATCTCTTTTCATAGATAAATTTGTCACCATTCTAGCGAGTCTTGCACTCTGTATTTTACAGTCTCTTTACAATTATTTCATTAATAGAAATCAAGTATTGTTGTATTTCTCTGTTTGTCAATTTGAAAGAGTATTTCATTGAAATATATCTTCTTTCATTTCGTTCTGAAAATAATCCGGATCAAGCATGCTCTAAAATTTTACTAAAAGCTTCAACTATATCATTGGCTTGAGAGTGATAGGGAGTGCTCTTCTAGTGACGGATCATGAAATGATGAGTGAGTTTCTAAATGATATCATTCAGAAAATCCGAGCCCTGGTCCCTCATCAGTACCCTTGTACATTCAAATATAGTGATCACATGCTAAAAAATGAAGTGCATTGTCGTTTCTTCTGTACAATATTTGACCAACACAAGTTTGGCCCATCTAGTTCGGTATTCGGTCACAATAATAATGTAGCGTATACCTAGGGAGGTAATATGGGGTACTTAGGGAGGTACCCAATGGGAATGTGKTTATGTATTATTAGTGGAAGTCATTTAATATATGAGAATGTGGTCATTCAATGTAAGGTGGACTAGGTCCATTATATTAATAAAGGACCACTATGGTAGTTAGATGTAATAAATGTGAGAAGGCTCTCTAGAAGGTCCTAGGGGATAGAGATATATATATAAATAAGTGTAAGCAATGTAATGAAACACAGTGAAGAATATTGTGAATGTATCAAGCATTTCTCGAGGAGTGTTATCCTTCCTTAAGGATTAATATATATCGTTACCCTACCTCAAGGGTTTTCTCTATTTTTGTGTTCATGTTATGGTGAATGGTTTATGGTTTATTCTTGGTTTTATTGAAGTATATTTGTAGATCTACTCAGGTACTTATCAATTGGTATCAGAGAACTTTCCTTGGCCAAATAAGGGAAGAAGTTTTTTCTTTTTTTGCATATTTTTTCTAGGGAAAAAAGAGGGCGACGCACTTTAGGTTCATATATGAAACTTTATGTGTAGAATTTGGCCAAAAAAAATGGATATTTGAATTCATCTTGGAAAATTAACCAATTTCAAAAATCAAATTGGCTGAAACGAAGTCCAGGAAGTAAAGTTATGAACATTTTAAATTCAATGGTTTTTCAGGGTTTTTCCGGAAAAAGCCGCGATTTTATGCAATAATTTACTTTTAAACCCTTGTTCTATTTTTGGGGTTTTTCATAGCAAGATGTATTTTACAGGGAAATGTGATGGCTCTAGTATTGAAGTATTCATTGAAGAAATAAAGTCATCATGAGAAGAGAATTGGCCCCATTGGGTAGCTCTCAAATTACAAGGTGATGTTGCCATTTAGTGGAAATCGTTTGATTATAAGGAGATGATGACACTCTCCAATGGAGAATTTGAAAAAATATTGTTAGATAGGTGGTCTCATGGAAAAAATAAGGATACAGAGAGCACCAATGGTTTATTTTCATGTGACAAATCTATATTACAGGTCCATGGTTGTATTCATAAAGAAAATGTCATTGTTTCTATTAACCCTAGTTGCCAACAAATTTTTATCAATGTTCAGTTGGTTAATAGATTGCAAGTTCCTGCAAAAAATATTCACAAAACACAGGTTGTTGATAAACATGTTCAATTTTTTTAAAGATTTGAAGATCACTATGGATAAATATGTGTTGCATTCAGATTTGCATGCTATAGATATGGATGATTTGGATACTTTTTTGGGATATCCTTGGATAGAATCAGTGGGTAGCATTAATATTAATGCGCAAAAGAAGTTTTTGAAGTTGTGGTACATGAAAAAAAATCATATTGCAGGATGTGTCTCTTAGTAAGAAAGATACGCCCATGGATGCTAGCAAAGAAGTTATTGTAGAGTCTGAAGTTGAAGCAGAAGTTGAGTCTATGGAAGGAGATGAAGCAAAACTATAGATCAGGAAGATAAGGGGGTCATTGACTCAAAGGCACAAAGTGTTTCATATTTGAATAAAAAAGAATAGATTCCTACAGTTGTTGTATATCACCATCCACATCATATAGAAAAACAAAAGTCATCATGGCAAGGGTGTGGGCATCAACACATTTATGCACCAGCATAGAACCAGAAAGGAAACCGATCAAGAGGTGCATGGAGGCATACTAGCACTATAGGAAGACATCAGGCTAGAGAAATAATCCCATGGAAACACCGACATAATGCAGATCAAGATCAGGGTGGCAAGGCAGTAGATGGACATCATGTTCAACTTCCATTGGGATGGATGGATGGTTGTACTTGGTACGAGTTGGCTACATTGCTTAGTCAGTCATATTGTATGGTTTCTTCTCATGTTTCAAGGATGAAAATGTGAAGGGAGATGGAATGTAGTATACCTAGGGAGGTAACATGGGGTACCTAGGGAGGTACCCAATGGGAATGTGGTTATGTATTATTAGTAGAAGTTATTTAATATATGAGAATGTGGTCATTCAATGTAAGGTGGACTAGGTCCACTATATTAATGAAGTACAACTATGATAGTTAGATGTAATAAATGTGAGAAGTCTCTCTAGAAGGTCATAGGGGATAGAGATAGCTATATAAAGAAGTGTAAGAAATGTAATGAAACATAGTGAATAATATTGTGAATGTATCAAGCATTGTTCGAGGAGTGTTATCCTTCCTTAAGGATTAATATATGGTGTTACCCTACCTAAAGGGTTTTCTCTATTTCTTGTGTTCATGTTATGGTGAATGGTTTATGGTTTATTCTTGGTCTTATTGAAGTATATTTGTAGATCTACTCAGGTACTTATTGTTGAAACATATATATTTTTCTAAAACTTTTGACTTAAAAAGTTTAATTTTGTTTAAATAAGGACAGATGCGCACTTGGATACTATCGTCGATAAAGTATTCTAATTAATCCAATGGTCTAAAATCTTTTCAAGTTATGGAGCCGCCCATTCATTAAAAATCCAAATCAATAAAGACAACTTTCAAAGTATCAGGTTTTGGGCTTTCACAATACTAACAGTTAGACATATTAAAAAGCCCAAAGTTCTGATATGTGAAGTCGCAAAACTAGCTTAAGTTAAATCAAGTTAATTAAATAATTAAAAAATGATTAACGAAAATTAATCTTATCGCAACTTCACGTTTTGGGAATCCTGCCTTGAATGATAACTTAAGTTCTCGACATTCTAAATTGTGAAATCATTCATTAATCACGATTATTTACAAAAGCTAAACATGATTAAGATTAATTAATCAATCGTGATTTCACGGTTCGGGGTTATAGCTTGAACAGAAGTAGGATAGCAAGGGACTCGAAATCTCGAAGGGAATCAAGGTTAAACATAATTAATTATTCATATAAAATCGATTTATTATTAAAATAAAACATTTTATTTTACTGTTGAGTTTATGTTGATTGCGATACATGTGATTTCAAATTAGATTTATACTTTTTTGATCACGAAAATTGACCATTAATGTTATTAAATGACCATCCAGGGGAAATGATTTCAAATAAGATCCTACTTTAATGCCCAAATTTTTTTATTAAAAGAATTAAACGTATTGTCAGTGAAGGTATATGCAGGTCGAGGTGTCTAAGGCAAGAAAAAAATTTTGATTTTCAATTACATTCACGTTTTGGTAGAGCTTGCTTAACGAGATACTCAGTCCTGTGTGTTTTCTGTGACAAATAGCAGGTTTTTAAGAACTGCTACCATGCCACCACGAAAATCAGCAAAAGAAACTAGTGAGAGTTCAAGCCAAAGTTCAGAGGTTTTCTCCGACACCTCACCCAGAAGTATAAACATAGTTAAAACCTGGACGAATGTATTTAACATCCTACAGTACAAACTAGTAAACTGCCCTGATGATTCAAGTGACAACGAAAAAGAAGGCTTATATACCAAATACAAGATTGTTGCTCAAGCAGAGCTGTATAAGGTAGCAACAAGGCAGAGGCTTTTACCCTACAATGACATGATTGGATGGGCACTGGATCATGTGGATATCCCAACTAGAACTATATTCAATTATCAAAAGGTAGATGTTGGGTCATTTCAACCGGAACACATACAAATGATGTATAAACTATCTTCAACACCAAACTTCGTTTATAATGCCAGTTTTCTAGTGAATTTTAATAAGAAGGAATGTGATCAATATGGAAAGAGTCTTTCTAACTTGATCAAGGACTGGTGTTCACGCCCCGAAAAGTTTAGAGCCGATTCTCACAGCATATACTCAATCTCATCGCTAGAACCACAGTTCATGTATATAGCCATGATTATGTGTAGACTATATGGAAAAGATAACACAAACCATTTCTTTCTACCATGGGTACCCATTATACACAAAGTGGCGGAAGTGTATTCTTTCGACTGGGCAAAGATATTGTCAGATAGTCTGGCTAGTAAAATTACAGAATACCAGACAAAGAAAAACAAGGGGCAATCAACTTCATTATTTATGTCAGCTTATATTATGGATGTCATCTATTTCATGACACCTTTCCCACTGATGGGATGGAGCTGGACTCCAGATAATGCAGAACCAATTCATATTTATCATTCAAAACTCCGGGAAGACAAGATGAAGGATTTATTTTATGAAATCTTTAATTGGGTAGCAGTGTCGATGCACATTGTTATTTTTGGTCACCTCCCTCCTAGAATTTCAGACACAGTTGTGGCTAACCTGGATAAAGTGGCAGACATCAAGGAACACTTCTCTTATATCATATTTTTCGGTTGTTCAGTCCCCCCATATGTTTTACAACAATTTTTACTAGACGGACTGTTGTGTCGCGAGGTCGCATGACAAACTGTACTCAGTGGGATGAGCAAAGATCTCAAAGCAGTGTAGAAAAAGGTATGGCCATATTTTCCCTTACATATTGGTGTATTTTCTTTATTGGATTTCGACCACACCAAAGTGGAGGCTACGAACTTAGAAGAAATAAAGATGGTTAACATTGAATTCAAGAAGAACGACCTGCAAAAGGTCATGGGTAACCATATGGACAGTTGCAATCTTAAAAAGTATGAACATGAAGAATCCCCTTAGGACTAAATGTTTCGAGGGGTGAGATCTTACTAAGAAATTATGAGTTGAGTTCGAGCTCTATCACCTGATAAAATGATTGATTTTTACAACTTCCAAAAGCACCGAAGAAGTATTCTTCCGAAAGTATTACAAGGGGAAAACCCAATGTCTCTAGCTACACAACAAACACAGACCCATAATCCAGAAGTCGTAAGCTCTAGAAAACAAGAAGCCCCGAAAAACTTAGAGAAATTCGAGGTCTCGACTCAAAAAGAAGATATCTCGATGATAGAGATATATGATAACTAGGCCAAAGATCAAGCAGAGACATTAATAAAGAAAGGATAAGATAGGCCATTGTCTTCATCAGATAAATCAACTACAGATGGAACCAGAAAACAGTTATCCACATAAATCGGCAACCCCATTCAGGTTGTCACGCCATTACAGTTCACCAGAGGAAACCCCAATATAGAGGTAATACTCATAGGAGATCTCACGCCTATCCTTATTGAATAGATACCTCCTTCTGATTTCTTTTTCAGTAAGAAAAGGAAAGTTGTGTTGAAGAAAGAAATGCACCAGAAAGAAGGTGCAACTATCAAAAAGCACAAAGTACTATTGGATGGACAAAATTTGGAAGAAGAATACTTTTCTACAGAGGTATCAAGATCTTTTGGAGCTTTTGCAACAACTAACCTATTCTCAGTTGATAATCTGAAAGAAAAACTAAAATAGAAGAATCACATGATAAGTCGATTGCAAAATCAAATAAGGACTATAGAAAAGAATGTCAGAGATGAAGTCAATAAAGGGCTGGAACATGATAGAGCTAGTGATAAACAAGAAATCCAATTTCTCAAGTCTAGTCTCAATGAGATGCATAAGAATATGCAAGCGAGTGAAAGATGAACTATCCAACAAGATGAGTTGGTAAAACAATTATAAGACAAGGTCAGTTCCACTGAGAAAATGGTTGTGGATATAGCAGTGTTTCAAGATCAAGCATTGGAAGTGCTAAATAAACTGGAAATAGCACAACAAAGCCTTTTTTATAAGGTAGAAATCATCCAAAATCATTTCCGGGAAGTAAGCCAATCATTGGATAATATTGGTTTCAGAGAAAAAGAGGCTACTGCAGCCAGGACCACTTTTCAAGAAGCAATCGTTTCATCTGCTAGAGAAGAAATATCTGTAATTCCCAGATTGATTGTTGTAGAGCAGGTCAGATGTTATATGATATTAAAGACATGGGAGGCCAATATAGCCAAGAGTAAAATAACAACCAAGGAAATAAAAGAGTATTGTGAAGAGATTTTTCACTTGCTTAATAAAGAATCACTAGGCCTCGGAAAGGATGATTGTTCTGAAATATTAGGACAAATTGACATTTTAAAGAATCAACTTGACATCAAAGAAATCTTAGAGGAAGCTCAGGCTGGAATTTCACAGCTAAAGCAGGTTGAAATCGCTCAAATAGATAGATGGCTGGTAAATCCAAATTTACAGTCACAGTCAATGACTTCTGAAGATAAAAGGATAGAAGACAGGTTGCCACAATTTCAAAAGAATTTGTATCTTTTTGAGGCAAAATATGTGACAGAAACTTCTAGACTATTAGTACAATTTCTAAGTAGGTGTGTCTAATGTCTTGAGTGAGGTAAAGGGAGTACCTCAAATAATCAATGAAGTAACATGTGCATATCTATTTCTTCCGGTATGAGAAAGAGATAGAGAAGAACCAAGTGAAACGGTTCAGGTTTTCATTTTGTAACTGTTATTACCCAGGAATAACGAGAATTCCAACTGCCTAGGGTTGAGAATCTCTTGTATAAATATATTTTCAAAAGACTAAAGAAAGGATGCTTCTTGCTGTATGTAATTGAGAAAACTCTCCTTATTGAAGATTAATACAAGTGCATACCAGAGATTCCACATTTCATTCAGTTTGAGTTATGTGTTCTTCTGTCTTTCCATATCTCAACATCTTTTTATATATTTCCTGGATGAATGCCTGAGCGCAACTTAGTACAACATCTAGTGTGGTTACATTTCATTTAGTAATTTAATAGTGCACATATTTTCCTCTGTTTTACTGTTAGTAAATACAAGACTTGTGAGTTAATTAGATTGCTACATTTTATGCTTCATTTAAGGTTATATCATCTATTTTCCTCTTCTGTAGTAAAGTAAGATTCTTCTGTAATAGATGCCTTTCTTTCTCTAACAACTTTATGTTTTTCTCTCATTACACCCAATGCTTTTAATTTTAACTCAAACATGAAAGACGACCTCTGAGTTGTTATACTGTTAATTCATTTAAGGGATCTTTTCTCATACAACTGAGGTAGAAAAAGAAATATTAAAACTTTCCTTATTTCTTGATGCCTTGACATTATACTTTGAGCCTTAAGTATAAACTCATGAACAACACTTATCATGATGAGACACACAAAATCAATTTCCCATTTGTCAAACGATTCTAGTGCATTCACTGGAAATAAAGGAAGCCCATCTCTCTGACAGGGATTTCCAATGTGTTGGTACACACCATAATTCTTATAATAGGCCTTGGCATTAACAAAGAGTGAGGGCCACCAGAGCCCCACATACATAACCTTACATGTTTTATCCTTCCCTGCATTGTGTCCTCCATCAATACCCTCACATGCTTCATACAAAATAGGGTCTCGTTCATGTTCGAATGTGAAACGACACAAGATTCCATCTACACTCAACTTATACAACTACCTGACAATCAATTGATATTTTTCACTATGGGTTACTAGATGATGAGGCTGTTCCTAGGTGTATCATGGTGGATGTTGTCCGAACATGAGAAATTCAACTATCTTGACCAATTGATCAGAAATTGCTTCGACTTAGAAAATTTGTGCATCTGGGAGTTCATCATCAAGGCTTCAACTAGCCCCTCTAATTTCAAGTCGAGACATATGATCTAGTCCAACATTGTACCTACCCGACTTGACCACAACTTCAAATTCAAACTCTTGGAAGAGTTACAACCAACGACATATTCAACCTCCTAATATTGGCTTTTTGACCAAATATTTGAGTGCATAATGATCTGTAAATAATTTAAAAGGGGTCCCCAATAAGTAATGGTGAAACTTTTGCAATTCATATACCATGCTGAGGCCCTCGCGCTCTATTGAGGCATAATTCTTTTTTGCATTGGACCGTTTGTGAATAGAAAAATATATCGGATGGTCAATCTTTCCTTCACCCGATTGCACAAGAACCATGACCGGTGCAATGGACAAAGCATCTACATGGACATGAAAGTGCTTATACCAATCAGGGAAAACTAGAATTGGTGCAGTGACAAGGTTTATTTGAGAGTATCCAATGCTTCCTAGCATTCTGGTGTCCAGATATACTTAGTATCTTTGTGCAACAACTATTCCAAAGTGGAAGCAATCTGGGAATAATCCTGGATGAACCATTGGTAGTATCCTGTATGACCCAATGTGGCATGCATCTCCCAAACTAACGTCGGGTCCATGAAATCCAAGATGGAAGTGATCTTATCTTGATCTATGAGCAATCCATCCTTGCACATGAAGTGTCCCAACAATGTGCCAAAGGGTTTACAAAATATGGATTTTTTTAAATTCAATGAAATTTGGAGTTGGCGACATCGATCCAGCATCAACCGAAGGGCTTGCATGTGCCCCTTCAACAAACTGAACGTGGTCCAATCATCCAAATAAAATTCAAGAAACTTGTGGATGAATTCCTTGAAGGATGTGACCACTATATGCGAAAATACTACAAGGAAATTCTCTAAGCCAAAGGGCATGATAGTGTACACAAAGGACCCCCATTCTATCGCAAAGGTGGTATTGGATTGATCCTCCTCTGCGTTTAAAACTTGATGGTACCCTAAAAAGTTGTCTGTAAAAAAGTAGGCTTCCCAACCACCAACATTTTCCAACACATCATCTGTGAAAGGTGTAGGGAAAGGGTGATGGACGCAGGCTGCATTGAGACTTATCATATCTACACATATTCAAATATCATCGGTCTTCTTGGATTGCACCACCATATGGCTAGTCCAATCATACTCCTCCATAGGGACAATAATGCCAACATCCAACATTTAATCATATTATTTTCACACCTTTTCTTTATATTTGGGATTTAATCGATAAGGCCTTCTTTTGACTAGTTTGGCATCTGGTTTGAGTTGAATTTTCATGGCCCCCAATGATCCTACAATTCCTTTCACTTCAAAAAAGCTTCGAGGAAAAAATTCCTCATATTCCTTGAGGAGATCAACAACTTGAGTGATCATCTCCTTATCCCAATAATCTCCAACGATGGCCATCTTGGGAGTTTCCTTAGTGTCAATATTATGTTTCTTTTTTTTAATCAGGCCATTATAGTTCAATGCAGCCATCTCTTCCACCTTACCTTTTAGTGCACTTTCTCCTTCATATTCTTTGATCTGGTTATTGCATGGGTCATCGTCATCAATATTATTGACATCGATCTTCCAATAATGTACTTCCTCTTTTGGTTTTTCCACCATCTGATGATATGAGAAGACCACCCTGGGTGTGGTTTCCTTTGGTTGCCAATGAAAAATAAAATCTTTAATCTAGAGGAGAGCCTCTCTTTGAGTCAGATCTTCTTCTATGAAGATGAATCTTAAGAAAAAATGGGAGCTCGTATGGGTCCATTTGACTGTTCTCCTCCAGAGCTCATCCTGAATATACCAACTCCTAAAGACCATAGACAAAGTGTGGATGAATTGATGGACCCATTGGGTTTGAGGAATATTCTTAGCAGTTCAGTGTCATTCACAAAAATAACTGAGTTCTAGGGGATCCTCAATACCCTTGTACCGATTGGCCAATTCAAAATCAATGATGGGATGGAAATGAACTTTTATCAACTCATCCACTTGCACCCAACTTTGAATATTCATGCAATGTGTCACCCACCACTGCACATGTGTCCCTCAGTTGGTATCACTTCAAGAAGAGGAAAGGAAATGTTACTTAAGAGTACACCATTGAGTTTATAAAAATAATGATTATCTTGGGTGTGTCTCCCAATAACCCAGATGTACTCCTTAAGTATTTTGGGGGTATACATACCCATTTAGGGAAGAAAGTTACACTCTTCAAACCAAAGATAGTTGATGAGGCCTATGTGCAATAACAAAACTTGGAGCATCCATGTCCTAGATCCTTTGTTCCATAGGGACAACCTTCTCCATATGTATGAGGAATTCCTCTATCGTTCATGTCCCATTAAATCACGGGGAATCACATAGCTTAGATCCTATCCACTGCGCTACTTGTGTTATCCTCACACATCAACGAGTGGATACTTAATACAACTTGTTTTACCACCTATCCATGGCATCTTCAGAATCAGTGTCATAATATTTAACACTTCACCAACTTAACTCTCACTTTGCGATGGGTTTGATGTAATCCTCCCTACGCCCAATGATATTATAGATTTTTTCAATAATTGAGATCTACACATCCTCATCCACTAGATCATTGTATATGTCCCCTTTATATGGATCCAGAGGTGCTCTACACATAGGGTGTCTACCTCAATGGAATATGCCTCTTCTTCAAATTCAACATTGCATTGTCATCGAAGGCCGATTTGATGCCAAGCAATGTGGGGTATGGGCCAAAGTCATCAATAATATCTATGACCTCAAAGTTAGTCTTGGTCTTCACCCCTTCTATATTCACTTCCACTTTCTCTAGTCAGCTTATAGGATAGATATTATATTGTTTTTCCAACTTCAACTGGATGGGATACTAGACCAAGTTGGGTTTACCCATCACCTCCTAGGACTTCTTCAACAGTATATTCACGTTGAAACCCAGATCCAACATAACTCCATCCATGTCATAGTGATCTGGATTATTTTCGGCACGAAATGAGAGTGGAGATATAACAAATAAATGCACAGAGATATCGTAGATATTCAATAATATAACATAAATGTATCAGAGATGCAACCATAAACACAGATATACAGTAATACATGATTTCTATTAATGAAAGAGATGTACAGAGACTGTAAAAATACAGAGTGAAAGACTCGCTAGAATGGTGGTAGCTTATCTCTGAGAAGAGATGTGACGGCTACTCGCATTCGTAAGAAGATGGTTACAATGAGGCTCTAAAGGATTTTTTACAATAAACAGGAATGCCAAAAACCCTAGACATCCAAAAACCTAACCCTAGGAGATGAAGCACCAAAAGTCATGTGGGCCCTGTTTGGGTAAGTTAGTACATCAACTT
>JZKD02S2377262.1:14874-29953 GCA_000966675.3 Picea glauca
GCCTCATTGTAACCATCTTCTTACGAATGCGAGTAGCTGTCACATCTCTTCTCAGAGATAAGCTACCACCATTCTAGCGAGTCTTTCACTCTGTATTTTTACAGTCTCTGTACATCTCTTTCATTAATAGAAATCGTGTATTAATGTATATCTGTGTTTATGGTTGCATCTCTGATACATTTCTGTTATATTATTGAATATCTACGATATCTCTGTGTATTTATTTGTTATATCTCCACTCTCATTTCGTGCCGAAAATAATCCAGATCAATATGACATGGATGGAGTTATGTTGTATCTGGGTTTCAACATGAATATATTGTTGAAGAAGTCCTGGGAGGTGATGGGTAAACCCAACTTGGTCTAGTATCCCATCCAGTTGCGGTTGGAAAAACAATATAATATCTATCCTATAGGCTGACTAGAGAAAGTGGAAGTGAATATAGAAGGGGTGAAGACCAAGGCTGACTTTGAGGTCATAGATATTATTGATGACTTTGGCCCATACCCCACATTACTTGGCATCAACTTGGCCTTCGATCACAATGCAATGTTGAATTTGAAGAAGAGGCATATGCCATTGAGGTAGACACCCTATGTGTAGAGCACCTCTGGATGCATATGAAGGGGACATATACAATGATCTAGTGGATGAGGATGTGTAGATCTCAGTTATTGAAAAAATCTATAATATCATTGGGCGTAGGGAGGATTACATCAACCCCATCGCAAAGTGAGAGTTAAGTTGGTGAAGTGTTAAATATTATGACACTGATTCTGAAGATGCCATGGATAGGTGGTAAAACAAGTTGTATTAAGTATCCACTCGCAGATGTGTGAGGATAACACAAGTAGCGCAGTGGATAGGATCTAATCTATGTGATTCCCCGTGATTTAATGGGACATGACTGATAGAGGCATTCCTCATACATATGGAGAAGGTTGTCCCTATGGAACAAAGGATCTAGGACATGGATGCTCCAAGTTTTGTTATTGCACATAGGCCTCATCAACTATCCTTGGTTTGAAGAGTGTAACTTGCTTCCCTAAATGGGTATGTATACCCCCAAAATACTTAAGGAGTACATCTGGGTTATTGGGAGACACACCCAAGATAATCATTATTTTTATAAACTCAATGGTGTACTCTTAAGTAACATTTCCTTTCCTCTTCTTGAAGTGATACCAACTGAGGGACACATGTGCAGTGGTGGGTGACACATTGCATGAATATTCAAAGTTGGGTGCAAGTGGATGAGTTGATAAAAGTTCATTTCCATCCCATCATTGATTTTGAATTGGCCAATCGGTACAAGGGTATTGAGGATCCCCTAGAACTCAGTTATTTTTGTGAATGACACTGAACTGCTAAGAATATTCCTCAAACCCAATGGGTCCATCAATTCATCCACACTTTGTCTATGGTCTTTAGGAGTTGGTATATTCAGGATGAGCTCTGGAGGAGAACAGTCAAATGGACCCATACGAGCTCCCATTTTTTCTTAAGATTCATCTTCATAGAAGAAGATCTGACTCAAAGAGAGGCTCTCCTCTAGATTAAAGATTTTATTTTTCATTGGCAACCAAAGGAAACCACACCCAGGGTGGTCTTCTCATATCATCAGATGGTGGAAAAACCAAAAGAGGAAGTACATTATTGGAAGATCGATGTCAATAATATTGATGACGATGACCCATGCAATAACCAGATCAAAGAATATGAAGGAGAAAGTGCACTAAAAGGTAAGGTGGAAGAGATGGCTGCATTGAACTATAATGGCCTGATTAAAAAAAAGAAACATAATATTGACACTAAGGAAACTCCCAAGATGGCCATCGTTGGAGATTATTGGGATAAGGAGATGATCACTCAAGTTGTTGATCTCCTCAAGGAATATGAGGAATTTTTTCCTCGAAGCTTTTTTGAAGTGAAAGGAATTGTAGGATCATTGGGGGCCATGAAAATTCAACTCAAACCAGATGCCAAACTAGTCAAAAGAAGGCCTTATCGATTAAATCCCAAATATAAAGAAAAGGTGTGAAAATAATATGATTGAATGTTGGATGTTGGCATTATTGTCCCTATGGAGGAGTATGATTGGACTAGCCATATGGTGGTGCAATCCAAGAAGATCGATGATATTTGAATATGTGTAGATATGATAAGTCTCAATGCAGCCTGAATCCATCACCCTTTCCCTACACCTTTCACAGATGATGTGTTGGAAAATGCTGGTGGTTGGGAAGCCTACTTTTTTACAGACAAATTTTTAGGGTACCATCAAGTTTGAAACGCAGAGGAGGATCAATCCAAAACCACCTTTGCGATAGAATGGGGGTCTTTTGTGTACACTATCATGCCCTTTGGCTTAGAGAATTTCCCTGTAGTATTTTCGCATATAGTGGTCACATCCTTCAAGGAATTCATCCACAAGTTTCTTGAATTTTATTTGGACGATTGGACCACGTTCAGTTTGTTGAAGGGGCACATGCAAGACCTTCAGTTGATGCTGGATCGATGTCACCAACTCCAGATTTCATTGAATTTAAAGAAATCCATATTTTGTAAACCCTTTGGCACATTGTTGGGACACTTCATGTGAAAGGATGGATTGCTCATAGATCAAGATAAGATCACTTCCATCTTGGATATCATGGCCTCGATGTTAGTTTGGGAGATGCATGCCACATTGGGTCATACAGGATACTACCAATGGTTCATCCAGGATTATGCCCAGATTGCTTCCACTTTGGAACGGTTGTTGCACAAAGATACTAAGTATATCTGGACACCAGAATGCTAGGAAGCATTGGATACTCTCAAATAAACCTTGTCACTGCACCAATTCTAGTTTTCCATGATTGGTATAAGCACTTTCATGTCCATGTAGATGCTTTGTCCATTGCACCGGTCATGGTTATTGTGCAATCGGGTGAAGGAAAGATTGACCATCCGATATATTTTTCTATTCACAAACGGTCTGATGCAAAAAAGAATTATGCCTCAATAGAGCGCGAGGGCCTCACCATGGTATATGAATCGTAAAAGTTTCACCATTACTTATTGGGGACCCCTTTTAAATTATTTACACATCATTATGCACTCATACATTTGGTTAAAAAGCCAATATTAAGAGGTTGAATATGTCATTGGTTGTAACTCTTCCAAGAGTTTGAATTTGAAGTTGTGGTCAAGTCGGGTAAGTACAATGTTGGACTAGATCATATGTATCGACTTGAAATTAGAGGGGCTAGTTGAAGCCTTGATGATGAACTCCCAGATGCACAAATTTTCTAAGTCGAAGCAAGTTCTGATCAATTGGTCAACATAGTTGAATTTCTCATGTTCAGACAACATCCACCATGATACACCTAGGATCAGCTTCATCATCTAGTAACCCATAGTGAAAAATATCAATTGATTGTCAGGCAGTTGTATAAGTTGAGTGTAGATGGAATCTTGTGTCATTTCACATTCGAACATGAACGAGACCCTATTTTGTATGAAGCACATGAGGGTATTGATGGAGGACACAATGCAGGGAAGGATAAAACATGTAAGGTTCTATACGTGGGGCTCTGGTGGCCCTCACTCTTTGTCAATGCCAAGGCCTGTTATAAGAATTATGGTGTGTACCAACACATTGGAAAGCCCTGTCAGAGAGATGGGCTTCCTTTATTTCCAGTGATCGCACTAGAATCATTTGACAAATGGGAAATTGATTTTGTGTGTCTCATCATGATAAGTGTTGTTCCTGAGTTTATACTTAAGGCTCAAAGTATAATGTCAAGGCATCAAGAAATAAGGAAAGTTTTAATATTTCTTTTTCTACCTCAGTTGTATGAGAAAATATCCCTTAAATGAATTAACAGTATAACAACTCAGAGGTCGTATTTCATGTTTGAGTTAAAATTAAAAGCATTGGGTGTAATGAGAGAAAAACATAAAGTTGTTAGAGAAAGCAAGGCATCTATTACAGAAGAATCTTACTTTACTACAGAAGAGGAAAATAGATGATATAACCTTAAATGAAGCATAAAATGTAGCAATCCAATTAACTCACAGGTCTTGTATTTACTAACAGTAAAACAGAGGAAAATATGTGCGCTATTAAATTACTAAATGAAATGTAACCACACTAGATGTCGTACTAAGTTGCGATCAGGCATTCATCCAGGAAATATATAAAAATATGTTGAGATATGGAAAGACAGAAGAACACATAACTCAAACTGAATGAAATGTGGAATCTCTGGTATGCACTTGTATTAATCTTCAATAAGGAGAGTTTTCTCAATTACATACAGCAAGAAGCATCCTTTCTTTAGTCTTTTGAAAATATATTTATACAAGAGATTCTCAACCCTAGGCAGTTGGAATTCTCGTTATTCCTGGGTAATAACAGTTACAAAATGAAAACCTGAACCGTTTCACTTGGTTCTTCTCTATCTCTTTCTCATACCGGAAGAAATAGATATGCACATGTTACTTCATTGATTATTTGAGGTACTCCCTTTACCTCACTCAAGACATTAGACACACCTACTTAGAAATTGTACTAATAGTCTAGAAGTTTCTGTCACATATTTTGCCTCAAAAAGATACAAATTCTTTTGAAATTGTGGCAACCTGTCTTCTATCCTTTTATCTTCAGAAGTCATTGACTGTGACTGTAAATTTGGATTTACCAGCCATCTATCTATTTGAGCGATTTCAACCTGCTTTAGCTGTGAAATTCCAGCCTGAGCTTCCTCTAAGATTTCTTTGATGTCAAGTTGATTCTTTAAAATGTCAATTTGTCCTAATATTTCAGAACAATCATCCTTTCCGAGGCCTAGTGATTCTTTATTAAGCAAGTGAAAAATCTCTTCACAATACTCTTTTATTTCCTTGGTTGTTATTTTACTCTTGGCTATATTGGCCTCCCATGTCTTTAATATCATATAACATCTGACCTGCTCTACAACAATCAATCTGGGAATTACAGATATTTCTTCTCTAGCAGATGAAACGATTGCTTCTTGAAAAGTGGTCCTGGCTGCAGTAGCCTCTTTTTCTCTGAAACCAATATTATCCAATGATTGGCTTACTTCCCGGAAATGATTTTGGATGATTTCTACCTTATAAAAAAGGCTTTGTTGTGCTATTTCCAGTTTATTTAGCACTTCCAATGCTTGATCTTGAAACACTGCTATATCCACAACCATTTTCTCAGTGGAACTGACCTTGTCTTATAATTGTTTTACCAACTCATCTTGTTGGATAGTTCATCTTTCACTCGCTTGCATATTCTTATGCATCTCATTGAGACTAGACTTGAGAAATTGGATTTCTTGTTTATCACTAGCTCTATCATGTTCCAGCCCTTTATTGACTTCATCTCTGACATTCTTTTCTATAGTCCTTATTTGATTTTGCAATCGACTTATCATGTGATTCTTCTATTTTAGTTTTTCTTTCAGATTATCAACTGAGAATAGGTTAGTTGTTGCAAAAGCTCCAAAAGATCTTGATACCTCTGTAGAAAAGTATTCTTCTTCCAAATTTTGTCCATCCAATAGTACTTTGTGCTTTTTGATAGTTGCACCTTCTTTCTGGTGCATTTCTTTCTTCAACACAACTTTCCTTTTCTTACTGAAAAAGAAATCAGAAGGAGGTATCTATTCAATAAGGATAGGCGTGAGATCTCCTATGAGTATTACCTCTATATTGGGGTTTCCTCTGGTGAACTGTAATGGCGTGACAACCTGAATGGGGTTGCCGATTTATGTGGATAACTGTTTTCTGGTTCCATCTGTAGTTGATTTATCTGATGAAGACAATGGCCTATCTTATCCTTTCTTTATTAATGTCTCTGCTTGATCTTTGGCCTAGTTATCATATATCTCTATCATCGAGATATCTTCTTTTTGAGTCGAGACCTCGAATTTCTCTAAGTTTTTCGGGGCTTCTTGTTTTCTAGAGCTTACGACTTCTGGATTATGGGTCTGTGTTTGTTGTGTAGCTAGAGACATTGGGTTTTCCCCTTGTAATACTTTCGGAAGAATACTTCTTCGGTGCTTTTGGAAGTTGTAAAAATCAATCATTTTATCAGGTGATAGAGCTCGAACTCAACTCATAATTTCTTAGTAAGATCTCACCCCTCGAAACATTTAGTCCTAAGGGGATTCTTCATGTTCATACTTTTTAAGATTGCAACTGTCCATATGGTTACCCATGACCTTTTGCAGGTCGTTCTTCTTGAATTCAATGTTAACCATCTTTATTTCTTCTAAGTTCGTAGCCTCCACTTTGGTGTGGTCGAAATCCAATAAAGAAAATACACCAATATGTAAGGGAAAATATGGCCATACCTTTTTCTACACTGCTTTGAGATCTTTGCTCATCCCACTGAGTACAGTTTGTCATGCGACCTCGCGACACAACAGTCCGTCTAGTAAAAATTGTTGTAAAACATATGGGGGGACTGAACAACCGAAAAATATGATATAAGAGAAGTGTTCCTTGATGTCTGCCACTTTATCCAGGTTAGCCACAACTGTGTCTGAAATTCTAGGAGGGAGGTGACCAAAAATAACAATGTGCATCGACACTGCTACCCAATTAAAGATTTCATAAAATAAATCCTTCATCTTGTCTTCCCGGAGTTTTGAATGATAAATATGAATTGGTTCTGCATTATCTGGAGTCCAGCTCCATCCCATCAGTGGGAAAGGTGTCATGAAATAGATGACATCCATAATATAAGCTGACATAAATAATGAAGTTGATTGCCCCTTGTTTTTCTTTGTCTGGTATTCTGTAATTTTACTAGCCAGACTATCTGACAATATCTTTGCCCAGTCGAAAGAATACACTTCCGCCACTTTGTGTATAATGGGTACCCATGGTAGAAAGAAATGGTTTGTGTTATCTTTTCCATATAGTCTACACATAATCATGGCTATATACATGAACTGTGGTTCTAGCGATGAGATTGAGTATATGCTGTGAGAATCGGCTCTAAACTTTTCGGGGCGTGAACACCAGTCCTTGATCAAGTTAGAAAGACTCTTTCCATATTGATCACATTCCTTCTTATTAAAATTCACTAGAAAACTGGCATTATAAACGAAGTTTGGTGTTGAAGATAGTTTATACATCATTTGTATGTGTTCCGGTTGAAATGACCCAACATCTACCTTTTGATAATTGAATATAGTTCTAGTTGGGATATCCACATGATCCAGTGCCCATCCAATCATGTCATTGTAGGGTAAAAGCCTCTGCCTTGTTGCTACCTTATACAGCTCTGCTTGAGCAACAATCTTGTATTTGGTATATAAGCCTTCTTTTTCGTTGTCACTTGAATCATCAGGGCAGTTTACTAGTTTGTACTGTAGGATGTTAAATACATTCGTCCAGGTTTTAACTATGTTTATACTTCTGGGTGAGGTGTCGGAGAAAACCTCTGAACTTTGGCTTGAACTCTCACTAGTTTCTTTTGCTGATTTTCGTGGTGGCATGGTAGCAGTTCTTAAAAACCTGCTATTTGTCACAGAAAACACACAGGACTGAGTATCTCGTTAAGCAAGCTCTACCAAAACGTGAATGTAATTGAAAATCAAAATTTTTTTCTTGCCTTAGACACCTCGACCTGCATATACCTTCACTGACAATACGTTTAATTCTTTTAATAAAAAAATTTGGGCATTAAAGTAGGATCTTATTTGAAATCATTTCCCCTGGATGGTCATTTAATAACATTAATGGTCAATTTTCGTGATCAAAAAAGTATAAATCTAATTTGAAATCACATGTATCGCAATCAACATAAACTCAACAGTAAAATAAAATGTTTTATTTTAATAATAAATCGATTTTATATGAATAATTAATTATGTTTAACCTTGATTCCCTTCGAGATTTCGAGTCCCTTGCTATCCTACTTCTGTTCAAGCTATAACCCCGAACCGTGAAATCACGATTGATTAATTAATCTTAATCATGTTTAGCTTTTGTAAATAATCGTGATTAATGAATGATTTCACAATTTAGAATGTCGAGAACTTAAGTTATCATTCAAGGCAGGATTCCCAAAACGTGAAGTTGCGATAAGATTAATTTTCGTTAATCATTTTTTAATTATTTAATTAACTTGATTTAACTTAAGCTAGTTTTGCGACTTCACATATCAGAACTTTGGGCTTTTTAATATGTCTAACTGTTAGTATTGTGAAAGCCCAAAACCTGATACTTTGAAAGTTGTCTTTATTGATTTGGATTTTTAATGAATGGGCGGCTCCATAACTTGAAAAGATTTTAGACCATTGGATTAATTAGAATACTTTATCGACGATAGTATCCAAGTGCGCATCTGTCCTTATTTAAACAAAATTAAACTTTTTAAGTCAAAAGTTTTAGAAAAATATATATGTTTCAACAATAAGTACCTGAGTAGATCTACAAATATACTTCAATAAGACCAAGAATAAACCATAAACCATTCACCATAACATGAACACAAGAAATAGAGAAAACCCTTTAGGTAGGGTAACACCATATATTAATCCTTAAGGAAGGATAACACTCCTCGAACAATGCTTGATACATTCACAATATTATTCACTATGTTTCATTACATTTCTTACACTTCTTTATATAGCTATCTCTATCCCCTATGACCTTCTAGAGAGACTTCTCACATTTATTACATCTAACTATCATAGTTGTACTTCATTAATATAGTGGACCTAGTCCACCTTACATTGAATGACCACATTCTCATATATTAAATAACTTCTACTAATAATACATAACCACATTCCCATTGGGTACCTCCCTAGGTACCCCATGTTACCTCCCTAGGTATACTACATTCCATCTCCCTTCACATTTTCATCCTTGAAACATGAGAAGAAACCATACAATATGACTGACTAAGCAATGTAGCCAACTCGTACCAAGTACAACCATCCATCCATCCCAATGGAAGTTGAACATGATGTCCATCTACTGCCTTGCCACCCTGATCTTGATCTGCATTATGTCGGTGTTTCCATGGGATTATTTCTCTAGCCTGATGTCTTCCTATAGTGCTAGTATGCCTCCATGCACCTCTTGATCGGTTTCCTTTCTGGTTCTATGCTGGTGCATAAATGTGTTGATGCCCACACCCTTGCCATGATGACTTTTGTTTTTCTATATGATGTGGATGGTGATATACAACAACTGTAGGAATCTATTCTTTTTTATTCAAATATGAAACACTTTGTGCCTTTGAGTCAATGACCCCCTTATCTTCCTGATCTATAGTTTTGCTTCATCTCCTTCCATAGACTCAACTTCTGCTTCAACTTCAGACTCTACAATAACTTCTTTGCTAGCATCCATGGGCGTATCTTTCTTACTAAGAGACACATCCTGCAATATGATTTTTTTTCATGTACCACAACTTCAAAAACTTCTTTTGCGCATTAATATTAATGCTACCCACTGATTCTATCCAAGGATATCCCAAAAAAGTATCCAAATCATCCATATCTATAGCATGCAAATCTGAATGCAACACATATTTATCCATAGTGATCTTCAAATCTTTAAAAAAATTGAACATGTTTATCAACAACCTGTGTTTTGTGAATATTTTTTGCAGGAACTTGCAATCTATTAACCAACTGAACATTGATAAAAATTTGTTGGCAACTAGGGTTAATAGAAACAATGACATTTTCTTTATGAATACAACCATGGACCTGTAATATAGATTTGTCACATGAAAATAAACCATTGGTGCTCTCTGTATCCTTATTTTTTCCATGAGACCACCTATCTAACAATATTTTTTCAAATTCTCCATTGGAGAGTGTCATCATCTCCTTATAATCAAACGATTTCCACTAAATGGCAACATCACCTTGTAATTTGAGAGCTACCCAATGGGGCCAATTCTCTTCTCATGATGACTTTATTTCTTCAATGAATACTTCAATACTAGAGCCATCACATTTCCCTGTAAAATACATCTTGCTATGAAAAACCCCAAAAATAGAACAAGGGTTTAAAAGTAAATTATTGCATAAAATCGCGGCTTTTTCCGGAAAAACCCTGAAAAACCATTGAATTTAAAATGTTCATAACTTTACTTCCTGGACTTCGTTTCAGCCAATTTGATTTTTGAAATTGGTTAATTTTCCAAGATGAATTCAAATATCCATTTTTTTTGGCCAAATTCTACACATAAAGTTTCATATATGAACCTAAAGTGCGTCGCCCTCTTTTTTCCCTAGAAAAAATATGCAAAAAAAGAAAAAACTTCTTCCCTTATTTGGCCAAGGAAAGTTCTCTGATACCAATTGATAAGTACCTGAGTAGATCTACAAATATACTTCAATAAAACCAAGAATAAACCATAAACCATTCACCATAACATGAACACAAAAATAGAGAAAACCCTTGAGGTAGGGTAACGATATATATTAATCCTTAAGGAAGGATAACACTCCTCGAGAAATGCTTGATACATTCACAATATTCTTCACTGTGTTTCATTACATTGCTTACACTTATTTATATATATATCTCTATCCCCTAGGACCTTCTAGAGAGCCTTCTCACATTTATTACATCTAACTACCATAGTGGTCCTTTATTAATATAATGGACCTAGTCCACCTTACATTGAATGACCACATTCTCATATATTAAATGACTTCCACTAATAATACATAAMCACATTCCCATTGGGTACCTCCCTAAGTACCCCATATTACCTCCCTAGGTATACGCTACATTATTATTGTGACCGAATACCGAACTAGATGGGCCAAACTTGTGTTGGTCAAATATTGTACAGAAGAAACGACAATGCACTTCATTTTTTAGCATGTGATCACTATATTTGAATGTACAAGGGTACTGATGAGGGACCAGGGCTCGGATTTTCTGAATGATATCATTTAGAAACTCACTCATCATTTCATGATCCGTCACTAGAAGAGCACTCCCTATCACTCTCAAGCCAATGATATAGTTGAAGCTTTTAGTAAAATTTTAGAGCATGCTTGATCCGGATTATTTTCAGAACGAAATGAAAGAAGATATATTTCAATGAAATACTCTTTCAAATTGACAAACAGAGAAATACAACAATACTTGATTTCTATTAATGAAATAATTGTAAAGAGACTGTAAAATACAGAGTGCAAGACTCGCTAGAATGGTGACAAATTTATCTATGAAAAGAGATGTGGCGGCTATGCTCATTCACCAGCTGATCATTACATAAAGGCTCTAAAGGCCTTTTTATGTTAAACATGAATGCCAAAACCCTAGACATCCAAAAACCTAATCATAGGAGATGAAATGCCAAAAGTCGTGTGGGCCCTGTTTGGGTAAGTTAGTACATTAACTTCATGAGGTCGTAACTTTTGCATACGATCTCCATTTTAGGTGCGTGATAGGCCGTTCGAAAGGTATTTTAGAGAACTATGCTTTATGTCATCAAACTCTAACTCCATCTACAATTTGACTGTGGCACGCCCAAATAACATTTTTTAGGGCCCCAAAACGGCCCTAGAAGTACAACAATATGTGTTGAAATGAATACATACAAAATAAGCCAATTGAATTAGGTGGGAGGCCACCAGTATCCACCTGGAAGATGTGTAGTGCTTTAGACAACCCCGGAAGGGTAGAACCCTCAATTACAAAGAAGTATAGAAGAAAGTGATGAACTAAAAAATGACAAAAGGATCCAATTGGAACATGTGGGTGGCCACTAATATCCACCTAGATCATTCCTCCCCGCTTAGGAAGCAATGGTCTCCATTGCATTGAGTGCCCAGGGAAGAGGGGAAAGCATTTTCTAAATCTGAATCTTGGTGAGTTGTGTGCCTTGTTGGAGAAGTTATGCTTCTTGGCTTGTGGAAGAATGTCACAACCCTGTGTCTGGAGGGGTTGAATATATTCTACCAACCTGTTGTCTCTGGGTTGGATGGGGCATTTTGTAGGCACCATTGCAGGTGAAGAAACAATATTTTTTGTCTCTTCGACAATCTATTTTTGCTAGATAGAAGGTGTTGAGGATGCAGTCGCTATAGTGGTCTTCTGTGCATCCTTTGAATATACTCTGAAGAGGATGAATTTTGCAATATGAGAGATTACCTTGCAGTGTTGTTTTGGTTGAGAAGTAGTCGGAACTACCTCTGGTAATATAGAGAGCCGACCTCCCAGAGTAATAATGACACTACGGGGTCTAGACTCATAGAAAACATGACGTTTCCATATATATGATTGGCCCAAAATTACATCACATACATCAAGAGGGGAAATATCACACACTACCTCATCCTTGAAGGGATGGATGCCATAGGATAGGCGACACTATTGGCTGATGCGAAGATCTCGTCCCTGGTGAAGCCACTCGATATTGTATGGTTGCAGGTGTGGTGTTTTCTACAACCCCAACTATTTTATGACCTTATCTGAGATGAGGTTCTTCTAGTTGTCGTTATCAACAATGAAATGCAATGGGGTCCCCTTCACACACATCTGTGAATATAAGAGGCACTCCCCCTCTTCAGGATCTATTGGTTCTTCTAGCTGAATTGTTGTGGTCGTGACAGTAGCAGTGGGGTCTGTGTCGATGATCTGTTTGTTTTCAATATTTTCTGGATTGGATTTTGAATTAGAGTTCAACTCTGTGTCTTTGACCTTGGATACCAATGATTTTTTCCAGCGACATTCATTGATGTTATGCTAGGGGATTTTGTGGAAGTCACACCACTTCCCAGTGTCAATCTTCGTCTTTACTTTACCCTTTTTTGTCCTATGACTTGGACTGGTTGTCTAGAGGTTGTTGGTTAGGGACGTCTTTACCATGCTTTGGTTGTTGCAGATTTGCAGACCTAAATTCCCATTTGTTCTGGTGCCTAAATTTCTGCTTGATTTTGACAGCATATCGATAGGAAACTCCCAATGATGAGATGTTTAAGAAATCCATTTCGGTTTGGATGTACCTATGCAGATCCCCATGGTATTTCAGAACCAGATTCCGTTCGAAGTCTTTGATACCCAAATTGGTGCACAAGGTATGGAAATTATTTGTGAACTTCGACATTGTTTGTCTCTTCTCTTGCCGCAGTGTGGCCCATCTCATGTACTAGTCTTCATAGTTATCAACAGGATAGTATTGTTCTTTGACCACATCCACACAAAAATCCCAAGTGGGTTCATCCCCATATATTCCAGATTCTTTTGTGGAACTTTTCTCCCAGTAAGTTTCCCACCAATGTTTGACATGGGGGAGATCCTTGAGGAGTGTGAACGTGATATTTTCTTTGTCGGAAATATTTTGAATAGAGAAACAACCTTCTAATAGATTTAACCATTTTTCTAGGGCATCTGCATCTATCTGACCTTCAAATATGGGAACACCAAAATTAACGTGTACCTTGAAGGAAGAGGTTCCTCCAAAATGGACACTAGATGAAGATGTGCATGTTGCAATCGACAGACATTGAAGGATGTGTGCAAAATTCTCCATCATTTCATCCCTCTGTCATGCAAAATATTTCTCAAGCAACTAGTTAATAGAATCTTCTACTTTGTCATTTTTATTTTATGTCTTCATCGAGGGTTTCTTGGGTGTGCGAGAGTGATTGTCCTTGTTATTGCACAGTTTGTAGATGCAATAAAGGCTAAAGAATAGTAGGTCAAACTGGCAAAACAGGGACCTTCCCCACCCAATGTCACCACAATGGGGAGGCTCTTTCTATTTAGGGAGGCTAGGCCCAGGGGAGACATCCCCGGTAACCTGTGGTTTTGAAAGGGAAAAGGATAACAACACAAATACCAAGTTCCCTTTCACATATTACTACCAATAAGATAGTCTCGGCTAAACAACCAATAATAGAGTATAACCAAAGAAAAGAAAAGCACATGCTTGAGACAATACAACAAGGAAACTGACACGTTCAATCTTGGTTAATACTTCATATCAATCAATGACTATCTGATATTCAATATGAGCAATTTGACAATAAATATTGATGAAATCAATGCTTGCAAAATGGAAATGATAAATATATTACTTGTCAATAAATACTGGAGGGATATAGCATTCGATGTAACAAATCAACACTCAATCCAATAAATGCTCTTGACTACCATTCAATTGCTTATAAAATGAAACGTTGTTGCGTCAAGATGAAATAACCAAGGGTGACGTCAACATTCTAGGGTTAGTAGGTTAGGGTTAGTGTAGTTAGGGTTTCAGTTTAAAAGAAGTTTGAGAGTGTTTCGATTTTATTTCACTTCAACGTTGGAGGCTGGATATCAGTGCCTTAGGGTTAAAGGAGTCAATAAATGATGGACACAAGAGTTGAAGGGAAACAGATTTCAAAGGATTGGAGGGAGAAGTTTCAAGGTGCTGCTAGATCAGGGCCTTAAAATCATAACCCTAGGGGAGAGAGGCTCACTCCAGTGTTAAAGGAGTCAATAAATGATGGACACAAGAGTTGAAGGGAAAGAGATTTCAAAGGATTGGAGGGAGAAGTTTCAAGGTGCTGCTAGAGCAGGGCCTTAAAATCATAACCCTAGGGGAGAGAGGCTCACTCCAGTGTTGCAAAAGCAAGGCCCCGTGCTCTCTCCTCCTTCTCGGCAAACAGATAGCCCAAAAGTAGGAAAAATAGACCAAGACAAGAGGTTTTGCTGAGGGAGGTGTTGCTAGAGCAAGGCCTATCAACAAAACCTAGAAAAGTACGGCCCTGGTGTAGTAAGCCTAGGCCAGGGACGTTTCACTCTTCTTGGCTCAAAAGGGTATGACTAGCATAAGGAAGAAAGAAAAAGGAGTGTAGCTATGGCTAGGCTCTCTTTTTCCTCTTCAATGGCTTAAGGATTCTCTATCAGGGGACATGAGACAATGACCTACTTGTGTGTTTGTCCCCTAGGGTTTTGATTCAACAATATTTATAAATAGATGAAAGAAATCAAACTACAACCATTCAATCAAGAAGTTTTGTAGAAAAATACTTACAAATCATGAAGAAATAACCATGCAAACCCTAGTTGTAACACCTTCCTTCAAGAGAAACACCA
>JZKD02S2377284.1:0-13947 GCA_000966675.3 Picea glauca
CCATCTTTGGGTACTGGTGTGCAACATAACTCAACCAAAATCCCTCAAACATGAACCAATAACTTCAACAACATACCTCAACCCAAACCCCTCAAACATGAACCAATAACTTCAGAAAAATACATCTATGTGTACCAATAACTTTAGCAACATACCTCAACCAAAATCCCTCAAACATTAACCAATACTAAAATTCAATAGATCTACCTCATATCAACTCTACAATAATCCCTAAACTTCCAAGGGGTAATCCAACATATTTACTAGGAAAAGCCTCAACCAGATATCACTAGAAATGGCATGACATGTACTATCCAACATATCACTAGAAATGGCATGACATGTACTATCCATCTAGAATAGTCTTACCTGAAAATATATTAAAATTCATACCATTATACATCAATTAAAATGAAGTCCCTTAATCATACTGTTGGGGCTACCAAAATTTTCTACTGGACTTGCTTCACGGGTTGACATCAATGAAAACCAACCCAATTAATAAACAATAGATTTTTCTAGGTCAAATTTTGGAAGGAGATTTTCATGTCTTCTGGGCATTTCATGCAAAGGTTTTGCTAAATTCAGAGCACATTCAAACAACCATGGTGGAATCACTACTC
The DNA here is from genome assembly GCA_000966675.3 of Picea glauca. NCBI lineage: Eukaryota > Viridiplantae > Streptophyta > Pinopsida > Pinales > Pinaceae > Picea > Picea glauca. Next base: position 624 of record JZKD02S2377284.1, read on the forward strand.
TCTAGTATTCATGTTCACCCATATCAAGTTTTGGGTTTTCACAATCAAAGTTATGCTCATATTTGGGAGGTATATGGGGGATATGATTAAAAGGCATGAGTACTTCCTGGAAGGTAGTTTCAATCGGATCTTCTATAGAGTTAGCAATAAAATAAGAAAGAATAAAAAACTGCAAGAATAACATTAATTACGTCAGAAAAATCCATAAGCAAAGCGTCTTCTTAAAACCCATGTGGACAACAAACATTCTACTAGAAATAGTTCACAACAAACAACCATACACACAAGTTTTCTCTTTGGAAAAATCTGGCCCTAAGGGCTTCTCAATATTAATTAAACAAGTGTTTCCTCTTGAAATAATTTTTGAGACTATACCAAAAACTTGAAGAGAAATAAAGCCTTTTCAAAATGGGTTTCTTTATTTATTTATACATCTATTCCTAAATCTTAAAAATGACTTCTTGTATTCCTCAAGAAGCACCTACAAAACTTTCCATCTCCCCTTAGTAGTTGTTTGACATGTGTGAGGATAGAGAGAAAACCGAAGGTGGTTGGAAAAAGACAAAATAGGATGTAGTTGACAACAAATTTGAACTTGTTGTTATGCCTTACCTATGTGCTCTTATCTCAAATGTAGGAACTCCACATCTCTAACTGATCATAAAGTGTTATGACCTAGTGGTATGCCAATTCCTCAAGAGAAGCCTTACGCATGGTTGTGTTGTTGTTGAGACTTTGCATATCTTTCACCAGACTATCCATGAATTTCTAGATCATGGTGTGGACTTTGGTGGGTTGAATGAGGTGTTGTTCAATAAACTCTATCAACACCTTGGAAGTTGATTTAGTTACCTCTCTCCTACGACTTGTACTCTATTATTCTTTCCCTATTAGTTGTTATGTCAGAAGAGTCTTATCAAGTTCTTCAAGGGGAGAGAGATGACACTTTCTTGTTAGGTCTTGTGCCACCTTGTGTAGTCACAAACACATTTAAATTGATTTGGTTGTCTCTTTGTCTACTCTTCACCTGGCCTAATTTAAAAAATCAAGTACAATGAGATCAACTTTCCTATCTAAGATTGAGGGATGCAAAAGCTCAATTGGAACATCTAGATTTTCAACAATCCACCTATCAATATCCCCTATTCTTTCCGAGATATTGTTGAAATCAGTTTTTTTAGCTTGCACTTGGCTATGTTGTTCCATGATGGTGGTTGATGTCTCTTGGAACATGTGTAGGTGGGCTTGCATAGCTATGATTGTCTCTTCTTGTTCCACCATGAATTTCTCTACACTAGCCTTTAATATTTACAGGCTTCCCTCATCAACCTTTACTCGTTTGAGTCGTCCCTCTAGCTCCCTGATTCATGCATCCTTTTCTAGGTTTTGGTGGTGTAGGTTCCTAACATTATCTTTCATTTCAATCATGAAAGCAATGCCAGTAGATGCTATGGAGACTAGGTCTTTATTGATTTTTTTTGTCATTGAGGTCTGTGTAAGTACAAATATCATATTACCTCATGTGACTCGCATTTTCCTTATTTTTTCTTGCATGATATTTCCTGTGGCCTTGTCATATGTAAAATATATTAGGTTGGGCACTTCACATTCTTTGAATGGGGTGAAAATCCCTTGGCCTATCCCTCTAAATTGAGCATTTTCATTGGCACCTACTGTTGATATCTCCTGGGTATCGGTTTCCATCGGTGATGTAACATCACTCCTTGTTTTATCATCTTTTTTATGCTTTTCCTCAACTATCTTGTTTTCATCTTCGTTTGTTTCTTTCTATGTTGCCTATTGTTTTGTTGTAGATCTTTCTGTTGTTGCCTTTTTTTCATCCTCTGCTTTTGTTGTTGCTACATCAGCTTTAGCTTCGCCATGATTTCCTTGAGAAGAGGGTGTATTATTTATTTGTTGTACATATTTAGTTCTGGTACTTTTTCCTTCACTCCTCCTTGGTGGGTGATTATCTTCCTTTGTTTCTACAGGTTTGTTGTTGTCAATGGTTGTAGATTTGACAAACTTGTTGTATTCTTTGTTGCTTCTTTGACCACTACTTTATCCCTCTTCATAACCCAAACCAATTTTCAACTTTGGATTCCTTTGTTGATTCAGAATGGTGGCTAATCCTTCTGAGGGTTTAATACTTTTCAGATTCTGATGATATAAGGCCTAAAATTTCTCTAGATCTTTTCTAACAGTCACTACTTCAGCTTCCAGTTTTTCACCTTTTGTTTTGGCTTCCTTCAATTTTTGTTTGAGGATGTCTTCAATCTTCTTAGCTTCTTCTAACTTAACCTTCAACAGAGTAATTTNGAGACTATACCAAAAACTTGAAGAGAAATAAAGCCTTTTCAAAATGGGTTTCTTTATTTATTTATACATCTATTCCTAAATCTTAAAAATGACTTCTTGTATTCCTCAAGAAGCACCTACAAAACTTTCCATCTCCCCTTAGTAGTTGTTTGACATGTGTGAGGATAGAGAGAAAACCGAAGGTGGTTGGAAAAAGACAAAATAGGATGTAGTTGACAACAAATTTGAACTTGTTGTTATGCCTTACCTATGTGCTCTTATCTCAAATGTAGGAACTCCACATCTCTAACTGATCATAAAGTGTTATGACCTAGTGGTATGCCAATTCCTCAAGAGAAGCCTTACGCATGGTTGTGTTGTTGTTGAGACTTTGCATATCTTTCACCAGACTATCCATGAATTTCTAGATCATGGTGTGGACTTTGGTGGGTTGAATGAGGTGTTGTTCAATAAACTCTATCAACACCTTGGAAGTTGATTTAGTTACCTCTCTCCTACGACTTGTACTCTATTATTATTTCCCTATTAGTTGTTCTGTCAGAAGAGTCTTATCAAGTTCTTCAAGGGGAGGGAGATGACACTTTCTTGTTAGGTCTTGTGCCACCTTGTGTAGTCACAAACACATTTCAATTGATTTGGTTGTCTCTTTGTCTACTCTTCACCTGGCCTAATTTCAAAAATCAAGTACAATGAGATCAACTTTCCTATCTAAGCTTGAGGGATACAAAAGCTCAATTGGAACATCTAGATTTTCAACAATCCACCTGTCAATATCCCCTATTCTTTCCGAGATATTGTTGAAATCAGTGTTTTTAGCTTGCACTTGGCTATGTTGTTCCATGATGGTGGTTGATGTCTCTTGGAACATGTGTAGGTGGGCTTACATAGCTATGATTGTCTCTTCTTGTTCCACCATGAATTTCTCTACANGAGACTATACCAAAAACTTGAAGAGAAATAAAGCCTTTTCAAAATGGGTTTCTTTATTTATTTATACATCTATTCCTAAATCTTAAAAATGACTTCTTGTATTCCTCAAGAAGCACCTACAAAACTTTCCATCTCCCCTTAGTAGTTGTTTGACATGTGTGAGGATAGAGAGAAAACCGAAGGTGGTTGGAAAAAGACAAAATAGGATGTAGTTGACAACAAATTTGAACTTGTTGTTATGCCTTACCTATGTGCTCTTATCTCAAATGTAGGAACTCCACATCTCTAACTGATCATAAAGTGTTATGACCTAGTGGTATGCCAATTCCTCAAGAGAAGCCTTACGCATGGTTGTGTTGTTGTTGAGACTTTGCATATCTTTCACCAGACTATCCATGAATTTCTAGATCATGGTGTGGACTTTGGTGGGTTGAATGAGGTGTTGTTCAATAAAATTTGTCAACACCTTGGAAGTTGATTTAGTTACCTCTCTCCTACGACTTGTACTCTATTATTCTTTCCCTATTAGTTGTTCTGTGAGAAGAGTCTTATCAAGTTCTTCAAGGGGAGGGAGATGACACTTTCTTGTTAGGTCTTGTGCCACCTTGTGTAGTCACAAACACATTGCCATTGATTTGGTTGTCTCTTTGTCTACTCTTCACCTGGCCTAATTTCAAAAATCAAGTACAATGAGATCAACTTTCCTATCTAAGCTTGAGGGATGCAGAAGCTCAATTGGAACATATAGATTTTCAACAATCCACCTGTCAATATCCCCTATTCTTTCCGAGATATTGTTGAAATCAATGTTTTCAGCTTGCACTTGGCTATGTTGTTCCATGATGGTGGTTGATGTCTCTTGGAACATGTGTAGGTGGGCTTACATAGCTATGATTGTCTCTTCTTGTTCCACCATGAATTTCTCTACACTAGCCTTTAATATTTACAGGCTTCCCTCATCAACCTTTACTTGTTTGAGTCATCCCTCTAGCTCCCTGATTCATGCATCCTTTTCTAGGTTTTGGTGGTGTAGGTTCCTAACATTATATTTCATTTCAATCATGAAAGAAATGTCAGTAGATGCTATGGCGACTAGGTCTTTATTGATTTTTTTTGTCATCGAGGTCTGTGTAAGTACAAATATCATATTACCTCATGTGACTCACATTTTCCTTATTTTTTCTTGCATGATATTTCCTGTGGCCTTGTCATATGTGAAATTAATTAGGTTGGGCACTTCACATTCTTTGAATAGGGTGAAAATCCCTCGAACTATCCCTCTAAATTGAGCATTTTCATTGGCACCTACTGTTGATATCTCCTGGGTATCGGTTTTCATCGGTGATGTAACATCACTCCTTGTTTTATCATCTTTTTTATGCTTTTCCTCGACTATCTTGTTTGCATCTTCGTTTGTTTCTTTCTATGTTGCCTATTGTTTTGTTGTAGATCTTTTTGTTGTTGCCTTTTTTTTGTTTTCTGCTTTTGTTGTTGCTACATCAGCTTTAGCTTCACCATGATTTCCTTGAGTAGAGGGTGTATTATTTATTTGTTGTACAGATTCAGTTCTGGTACTTTTTCCTTCACTCCTCCTTGGTGGGTGATTATCTTCCTTTGTTTCTACAGGTTTGTTGTTGTCAATGGTTGTAGATTTGAAAAACTTGATGTATTCTTTGTTGCTTCTTTGACCACTACTTTATCCCTCTTCATAACCCAAACCAATTTTCAACTTTGGATTCCTTTGTTGATTCAGAATGGTGTCTAATCCTTCTGAGGCTTTAATACTTTTCAGATTCTGATGATATAAGGCCTAAAATTTATCTAGATCTTTTCTAACAGTCACTACTTCAGCTTCTAGTTTTTCACCTTTTGTTTTGGCTTCCTTCAATTTTTTTTTGAGGATGTCTTCAATCTTCTTAGCTTCTTCTAAATTAACCTTCAACAGAGTAATTTCTTCAGATGGTTCATTTCATATTTTCTCATACCTGAGCAATAACTGTTTTTGTTTTCTTTTCTTTTCTCTGAGTCTATCAATCTCTTCCATGGCACTGACAAGTTCTCCTTCAAGATCTACTACTGCTTCACCGTCAACGAACTCACTTCATTTTTCTTCAATGTTTAGGTGTTCTAAAGTTATTAGCATGAAATCATTTATTTTACTTTCAATAGGAGACACACTGTTTTCATCATCTGAAGGATCGTCATTGTTGTTTACACAAAGGATTTTCTTCTTAAAATTATTCTCTTTATAGAACTTCTTGTGTTTGTGCTTCTCTTCATCATTATATGTCTGATCCTTTCTATTGTGAGGACACTTGGATGAAAACTGACCTATCTTACCACAGTTGAAACATTTTAAGGGCAACTTACCCTTGTATTTGCCTGATCCTTTCGCCAGTCTTCTCACAAAATTTTCTTCAATCTCAACTATATCGGGGTCTGTGTTTTTATTTTCTTTAAAGGATGCCTCTCTTGTGGTGGATTTACCTTTGGTGATTCTCATTTCATAAGTAGTTAGGGTTCTAACAATTTGATCTAGTGTCAACATTTTGAGATCAGTTATTTCCTCTATAGCAGAGACCTTTGAGTTAAATCTATCAGAAAGAGATCTTAATATTTTATGGACTAGAAAAGATTCATTTATCGTTTCACCTAGAACTTTCATAGTGTTGAAAAGTTATTCTATATGTAAGAAGTACTTACTGATAGTTTCGTCTTCATCCATCTTTAACTGCTCAAATTTCATTCTGTGAGTCTGAAGTTTTGCGTCTTTCACCTTTTCATTACCTTCATAACTACTTATCAGTTTTTCCCACATAAAAAAATTTGAATCACAGTGCATGACTTTGACAAACTCGGCTTCTGCAAGTCCACTGAGGATGGAATTCATTGCTTTTGTAGTAAATCTAAACTCCAACTTATCATCTTTTGAGGCCAAGACTACAGGCTTCACATATCCAGTTTCAACGACATCCCAAACATCAGCACCCAAAGACATTAAATATGTTCTCATCCTTATCTTCCAGAAGGAAAATTTTGTTCCATCAAACAAAGCAGCTCTATTGGTTGAACTTCATTCATGACTAGTCATGTTCAAGCTTATGGATCTACCTTTGATAAAAGGCACCGGATCTGATACCAATTGATGGAAATATAATTGAGAGGGGGAGGTGAATCAGTTATATATATATATATATATATATATAACATTTAAACTTTTCTTATTCTTTTTTGAATCATTCTAGACTATTATTAAATGTGTTACATAGATATAATATATGATCAATCACGCAGAATACACAAGATACTGATTTTCATGAGGAAACCCATAAAGGGAGAAAAAATCTTCTTCTTCTTCGGATGTCAATCAAGATTCAACTTTCATGTACATCATATTCTTTGAGCACCAACTCAAATATGAGGCTACTACCTATGATAGCAAGCTACAACTTGCAGAGAGCGTCAACTCTTAGGTTTCTCTATCACCTACTAGATGGAAGCACCAACTCCTAGAGTATCTTCTAGCACCAACTAGAATTTAGAGGAATACAATCCTCCCTTGAACCACCCTACCACCCTTAATGAATATTACAAAACTTACTTACTTGATCTTTCTCTGATCTGATCTGTTACAGCTCAATGTCTCCTATGCCTTCTTCACCTTCCATGCTTTGTTCCACTTCTGCATATTTATGCTTTTATGTTTTATGACTCTACTTCTCTCTTATGTTTAGCTTTTCCTCTACATTTATTTCTCTGTGATTCATCTTCATTATATATGTTGTGCCTCTTATGTGCTCTTTAGCTCCTACAACGCAAACTAGGTGCATGAATGACTATATAGACAGAAAGCTCATGTCTCTCCTCTTGTTCAACATTTTTCCTTCAAAATCTCGACCCATCTGTGTCTGAAGGTGACCCTTATGTCAACAATGAAACCCTTCTGTGTATAAAAGAAAAGAGTGTGACCCTTCTGAGAGGCAGAGCGACCCTTCTATGTATGCAAGAAAAGAGTGCGACCCTTCTGAGAGGTAGAGAAACCCTTCTGTGTATGCAAGAAAAGACTGTGACCCTTCTGAGAGGAATAGAGTCTCTTCTGAGAGTTGGTGTGACCCTTTTGAGTGTTGGCATGACCCTTATGAGTGTTGGCGCGACCCTTCTATTTTTTCCCAAGAAAAGTGTGACTCTTCTGAGTGTTGGTGCGACCCTTCTATTTTTTCCCAAGAAAAGTGAGACCCTTCTGTTTATTGGCACGATGCTTCTGTGTATTGGTGTGACCTTTTTGTTTTGAGCCGAATAGGAGTGTGAACCTTCTTTCTTTGGCATGACGCTTCTATGCAGGAGCAACAAAATGGTGCGACGCTTCTAGAAATTAGTGCGACCTTTCTGAAAAACGGAGCAATACTTTTGAAAACAATGAATTCGACCCTTGTGAGTCCACTCTTCATCAAAAAACTCTACCCTTCTATGTCCTCTACCATATGAGAAGAAATTTTTCCCTTCTAAGTCATCTCAGCATAAAAAATGTGACCCATTTGTGTTCTTCACTTCCAAGAACATGACCCATCCGTGAACCAAAGATTGATACTCTTCTGAGTGCTCTTCTCCTAAAAAAAAAAATGATCCTCTTACAATTCATGTGTGCTAAGAAAAACAAAACGCACCCCTTTGAATCCTCTTCCAGGAAAAAAATGTGACTCTTCCTCTTCTCGATAAAATCACGACCCTTCCTCTTTTCTAGTGGTTATGTTGAGTCTCCCTATATTCTCTGGAAGTTACAGTTCAACCATCATCACCACCACCAAATGCCATATCGACCACCATCACCAATGTATTGAGAAACATTATTATTAGTCTTCTTATATGCTCAAATATATAATAAGAGCGATATGAAAAGCACTAGCTAGAATTCATGCTATTCATTTCAATGGGCACCACCATGAAGTACTAGCATCACAAGAAGGCTACTCCAAACCCCCACATTGTCAAAGTCTATCCATTCCCGGTGCTATCATCATTGCTTTCCTATTTTCCATCGTCGTTGTTGTTCTTGCCATCAGTGACAAGTACACTCTCTTCCCATAAACATACCAACAATATCCCCCTTTGGCATTGATGGAAACCCTAAAAGGTTGCACTATTCTTCTTAGACCTCCAATTGTAGCATCCAGACCACACATTTTTCTCCCCCTTTGACATCAATGTCAAAGAAAAATGAGAGTGACTCTATTCTCCCCCTGAACGTAGATACAATAAGATCTCCCCCCCTGATTAGATATACTATGAGCACTCTCCCCCTGATCAGATAAACTATTTTAACTTGATAATAGGGTCACGCCCAACTTCTGGCGTAGATATTCAAACTGATATTTTGCAAGCGGTTTAGTGAAGATATCAACAATCCGATCTTTGGATGGAATATAATGCAAAGAAACAATAGTGTTGGTTACCTGTTCCCTCAAGAAGTTATACTTGATGGGTATATGCTTGGTCTTGGAGTGAAATAGAAGATTCTTTGAAACACTAATTGCACTAGTATTATCACAATGAATTGGGATTGGTGCAATATACTTTACCTCCAAGTCTGCAAGTGTTTGAATCATCCATAATAATTGGGTACAACAAGTGGCAGCTGCAATGTATTCAACTTCTGTAGTATATAAGGAAATGGAACCTTGCTTCTTGCTCAACCATGCTACAAGAGAATCTCCTAAGAAGAATGCACCTCCACTCGTGTTTTTCCTTTCATCCATGTAGTTAGCCCAATCAACATTTGAATAGACTGATAATTGAAAATTTTGATTTCTACGATACCATAGGCCATAGTTCATTGTTCCTTTCAAGTATCTAAATATTATTTTGACAACTATCAAATGACTCTGTTTAGGTGCAGAATGATACCTTCCTACCATTCCAACATCATGCATTATGTCTGGACGAGATGTTGTTATGTACAACAAGATACCTATCATAGACCTATATGAACTATGATCAACATCAGGTGAGTCATCATCCTTTCTTAACTTGCATCCAATGACCATAGGTGTGCTAACAGGTGAAGAATATTCCATTTGAAACCTTTTCAACACTTATCTTAGATATTTCTCCTGAGAAATAAATATTCCTTCAGACCTTTGAGTAATTTGCAGACCAAGAAAAAAATATAGTTCCCCTATCATAGACATTTCAAATTCAAACTGCATGGTAGAAGCAAACCATTGCACCAATGAAGCATTATTACTTTCAAATATGATGTCATCTACATATACCAACAGAATGACAAAATCATTATCCTCTATTTTGATATATAGATTGCAGTTAATTGTTCCTCTCTTGAACCCTTTGTCTTGAAGATACTTATCCAGTATGTAATACCAGACACAAGGAACTTGTTTCAACCCATATAAGGATTTCTTTAGCTTGTAGACAAAGTCAGGGTTCTCTGACAGTTGGAACCCTCTGGTTGTGCCATATAGACTTCTTCTTTTAGATCTCCATTTAGAAAGGTTGACTTGACATCCATTTGATAGAATTTAAACTTCTTATGACCAACATAGTCAAGAAACATTCTAATAGCTTCTAATCTTGCTACGGGCACAAATGTTTCATCAAAGTCCAGTCCTTCTATTTGAGCATACCCTTTGCAGACCAATCTAGCCTTATTTCTTACAATATTTCCTTTATCATTCATCTTCTTTTTGTAGACCCATTTGGATCCTATTACATTTTTATTTGTTGGCCTATGAACAAGTTCCCAAGTGTCATTCTTTTCAATCTGATCCAGTTCCTCATTTATTGGATTCATTGGATTCATTAAAGTTCTTGGGTTCCACCATGGATATGAAGTCTATATGTGATTGCTCGATGTCTTTGATTATCCTTCTCCTGATTTGTACACCTTTGTCTTTCTCACCAATTATCTAACTTGCATGATGATTCTTTTGAGTAATTATGGAGGAAGGATTTGATGTTTATTGTTGTCTTGACTCTTCTTGTTTGGGTGTCTCTTCTCCACCTGATTCATCATCTTCTTATGACTCTAAGATTTGTTGTTCTTCATTTTCATTATTCTCATCATCTTCTTCATCTGACTTAGTGCTTATTCTTTGTTGATATTTTAAAGGATCTTTTTCATCAATTCGAACATCGATACAGTATACTAATTTATGCATTCTTTTATTAAAGCATCTGTATCCTTAGTTGTTTGTTTCATATCCTAAGAAGATACCTTCATCAACTCTACCATCAAATTGTCCCAGATGATCATCATTATTTTTGATGTAGCATTTACTGCCAAATACTTTGAAGTGCTTGATTGATGCAGTTCGACCAAACCACAACTCATATGGAGTTTTATCACTATTTGGCCTTAGATGTTCTTTATTCAAAACATGAATAGTCATGTGAATAGCCTCCACCCAGAAGGTATGTGAAATGTCCATTTCACTCATCATAGCCCTTGCCATCTGTTGAACTGATCTATTTTGGCATTCCACAACTCTGTTTTGTTGAGGAGTACCTGGAATAGTATATTCTCTTTTAATTCCATGTCTGTCACAAAATTATTTGAAATCTTTTGACAAAAATCCTCCTCCCGTGTTTGAGCGAATTTCCTTTAACTTCCTTCCTGTCTGATTCTCAGCTAACGCCTTAAATGTTTTCAACTTCTCAAATGCCTCAGATTTTTCTCTCAGAAAGGCAACCCATGTAAGTCTAGAGAAGTCATCAATGACCAACATAAAGTAACGTTCTCCTCTAGTTCCTTCCTTTCACGATGGTCCACACAGATCCATATGAATAATTTGAAGCAGTTTCAACTTTCTCTGAAGATGTGAAACTCTTTGATTTGAATTGAGCACGAGTCAACTTCCCCATTGGACAGTATTCACATACAGAATCATGAGGCTTAGATATTCTTGGAAGATATTTCACAGCACCTTCATTATTCAGTTTGACAATATGATCAAAATTTAGGTGTCCAATCCTTTTGTGCCATAACCAAATTTCATCAAATTTTCTTAAATGACATTCCTCCTTATCTTCCTTCAGAACATACACATTGTTTTGAGTTCTAACCCCTTTTGAAATCCGCTCTCATGTGTTCACTGTTTTTATTTTACAATCCTTGGCAGTGAAAGTGACTTCACATCCTCTGTCACACACCTGAGTGATACTAAGAAGATTATGATTTAATCCATCAACAAATAAGACATCTTGAGATTTTCCTCTTCCATTACTTAAGCTTACTAGACCTTTACCTATGATCTTTCCTGGAGCATTATTTCCAAAAGTCACATTTCCTGATTTACTTTCTTTGAGTGATAGGAACTTTCTTTTGTCACGTGTCATATGCCTAGAGCATCCGCTATCAATATACCATGGGTTCTTTTGTCTTTGAGATGAAAACACTAATCCACACTTGTTATCTTCTTTCTTCTTCCAAACCTTGACATTTTCAGTTCTGTGATTTGAATCTGGCTTATATTTCTTTAAGCGACAATCTGCAGCTTTATGTCCATAATTATGGCAGATGTAACATTCTGGTTCATTGAATAAAGGATCATAACGATTGTTATGTTTAATCTGTGTCTTTTTCTCATCCATCACATGATTTTTAGTCTATGGTTGTCTTATTCTTTGTTGTGATAGATATTTATTGCTTGGATGTCTTGATTGCTCACGTCTAAATCTTAAAGAACAATTTACAACTTTGTGGACAAAGTTTGAGCAGAAAAAACAATATCCATAGAACAAATCTTTGTACTTGGAAAATGGTTGTCTTCTTTGAGCAGGTCAATTTCTTCCATGTTGATGATTTCCTTAAGAAGAGGGTGTATTATTTCTTTGTTCTACAGATTTAGTTCTGGTACTTTTTCCTTCACTCCTTAGTGGCTGATTATCTTCCTTTATTTCTGTAGGTTTGTTGTTGTCAATGGTTGTAGATTTGACAAACTTGATGGATTCTTTGTTGCTTGTCTGACCACTACTTGATCCCTCTTCATAACCCACACTAGTTTTCAACTTTGGATTCCTTTGTTTATTCATAATGGTGGCTAATCCTTCTGAGGCTTTAATACTTGTCAGATTCTGATGATATAAGGCCTGAAATTTCTATAGATCTTTTCTGACAGTCACTAATTCAGCTTCAGGTTTTTCACCTTTTGTTTTGGCTTCCTTCAATTGTTGTTTGAGGATGTATTCAATATTCTTAGCTTCTTCTAACTTAACCTTCAATAGAGTAATTTCTTTAGATGGTTCATTGCATGTTTTCTCATACCTGAGCAATAACGGTTTTCGTTTCCTTTTCTTTTCTCTGAGTCTATCAATATCTTCCATGGCACTGATGAGTTCTCCTTTAACATCTACTACTACTTCACCATCAACAAACTCCCTTCCTGTATCTTTAGTGTTTAGGTCTTCTAAATCTATTAGCATGAAATAATTTTTTTTTCTTTGAATAGAAGAGTCATTGTTTTCATCACCCATCAATTTCCCTAGTTTCAATCCCATTTCTTCACCCCTATGAGAATCACCCGATGCAATGAGTGCTAAGTGGACTATTCAAATCATGAGAATTATTGGTCAGTTGCGACTAATACTCATGGATATGGGTCATAGATTAATGACTTACACTATGTAGTTAATCCCGAAAATGATATCTAATATGTTGCAATGCGAAAGCCCCTCTATGCTTAAATAATAAGAGTGAAGGGAGATCTAACTGGATAATTCATAAGGAATAATACTTGCTAAGTTTTGTCAAATGGGGTAGCAAGCTAAGTGGGCTTGATTTTGGGGAAAACTCAACAATTAAGTGCGCTTGAGACAGAGGCATCTTTGGATGGGTGACCACCTAGGAAGTCCCGATTACTGAGTGCAAGCCTTGGAAGTGATGATTGATGCTATGTGATTAATTTCGTTGGTTTCAATCCCATTTATTCACCCCTATGAGCATCACCGAATGCAATGAGTGCTAAGTGGACTATTCAAATCATGAGAATTATTGGTCAGTTGCGACTAATACTCATGGATATGGGTCATAGATTAATGACTTACACTATGCAGTTAATCCCGA
>JZKD02S2377284.1:15558-29952 GCA_000966675.3 Picea glauca
AGCTAAGATCCATAATCTCTAAAATCACTTTCAAAATGAATAAATCCGCAAACCACATTTCATTTCTTTATTTATAATTTTTATTCACTATTTTGACAATTAATATACAATGGAAGATTACTGCCCTCACTATCAATTAATTAATAATTAAATTAGGATAAACTTTTGTCGTAGGTTAAAGATTCTATGAAACAACATTTTTTTCCTAGGATATTCGGCCAAAATCCAGGGAGGGCTCTTGAGTTCCCTGACAGAGAGCTCTTCTTACAATGAAAGAAAAATGGAAAATGGTGAAGACAATCAATGCCTATTCCCTCAAGGGGTGAGTAGAATGGCCTATTGAAATGATTTTTGAAGGATCCAAAGAGAAAAGAGGATTCTCAAGGGAGAATTAAGGCAACATAACAATACTATAAAGATCTTGGTTTCTTAGTGCACTCATGGCTCTTATTTATAGCATTTATTCAAGCCAAACTGTAATTGGTTCTTGGTGTGAAAAGCCTTTTAGGGAACCCTCTAGTCCTTGACCATCCCCCCATTTAGATTTCGCTCAGATATGAAGGTCAAATCCAGTTGGGAACTGGTCCATAAGTGGTTGGGGGGGCAACAAGATCCATAAATGCGTTGTTTATAGAAGTGCGTGACTTTTCTCGTACACAGTCGTGCACTTGGCGCATTGTGAACTTTGAGGGATTTGTTGGCCCGCGCACTATGCGCATGCTTCCTTTGATGAATTTGAGCATGCCAATTTTTTGCCAATTGTATAGTTTTTGCCTTTTGAAATGCATTTCAGTGCTGCAGGTGAACTAATTGTGGTTGGCATTGCTGTGTTCGTGTAACCATTTGCGTGCAATGTTGCATACGATATTTCAGTGATAACACATAGATATGTATATCATGATATGTGTGCCATACTCCATCAGGTACCAATCCCATGTTCTCCTAATTACATCCAATTCTTTGTTGATCATACATGGTGCTAGCGTGCAAAATATGAATTCATACAATGGGGCCAAGAAGTTCTTTCATATTTTGTGATACTCTTTTCTATATTTATGCTCCCAAAGAACTTTGAAATATATATGGATGGCTACATCCGTTGTATTCCATGCCCATGCCATCTTCGGGTACTGGTGTGCAACATACCTCAGTCAAAATCCCTCAAACATGAACCAATAACTTCAAAAACATACCTCAACCAAAACCCCTCAAACATGAACCAATAACTTCAACAAAATACCCCTATGTGTACCAATAACTTTAGCAACATACCTCAACCAAAATCCCTCAAACATGAACCAATACTAAACTTCAGTAGATCTACCTTAGATCAACTCTATAGCAAGCCCTAAAATTCCAAGAGGGAATCCAATATATTTACTAGGAAAACCCTCAACCAGATTCATAAATTCAACACTACACATATGAAAACCATACCTTTTCTTCTTGTAGCGTTCTTCTATCATGGTTTTGTTGTCGCGAATGTGCTTTCATGGTTTTTCTGCCTCGGTTTTTCTGTCGCACTTTTCCTGCCACTATTTTTCTACCTCACTTTTTATGCTGCAATTTTCCTGCTACAATTTTTCTGCTGCACTTTTCTCTATCAATAATACCTACCCAAATAACCTTTCACAAAATAGATATTCAATGATATTCAATAGGTGCTAATGGGAGAGTCTTTTTCTCTTATTTATACTTCCATGTAGCTTCCTCAAGTGGTTACCTTCTAACCAACTTAACACACTTTCCTTATTTTAGGGATAACCCACTTCTCCATTTCTAACTTGCTCTTCTACAAATAGTAAATTCTCCACTTATAGTTGCAACTAAATTATTTTTAATTATTTTCTTATTGCAGCAACTTAACCCATGACTAACTCCTAGTTTCACCCAATTGACTAGTCAACTTCTTCTAGGAGCTTCTAGAATTAATTTGACTTCTTTGACCTTCTATATAACTCATGAGGTTTCTCGACTTCACTAGGCCATAACTCTCTAACCATGAGGAGTTATGTGATGTTCCACATATCACCGGAAATGGCATGACATATACTATCCATCTAGAATAGTCTTACCTAAAAATATATTAAAATTCATACCATTATACATCAATTAAAATGAAGTCCCTTAATCATACTGTTGGGGCTACCAGAATTTTCTACCGAACTTGCTTCAAGGGTTGACATCAATGACAACCAACCCAATTAATCAACACCAGATTTGTCTAGGTCAAATTTTGGAAAGAGATTTTCATGAAAAATTTCTGCTAAATTCAGAGCACATTCGAACAACCATGGTGGAATCACTAATCTCTAGTATTCACGTTGATGCAGGAGCATCACTCCATGTCATCAAGTGCCAACCAGTAGCACATCAAGCGCACATTCAATTGAGAGGAGAGGCGCAACCCTCTCACTTTCAAATTTAAAATTTTGAAATTGTATTAAATGATTGTAAGGCCGAAGAGCCAATCCGTGCCTTTGGACAGGTTGTAGTTTGTGTCGCCTTTAATGGCTGACATGTTGATGGGGATCTAGATCTGATTCGGATTAGATGGCCCATTCAATGTAATTCATTGTAATTAATGAGAGTTGGTGAGGATGGAGGGAAGCACTCGAGGAGCCCCCTTTTGTAAAAAGATCCTTTGTATTTGTAGGCATTAGTCTATAGAGTCTGTAGAGAGGCAGATAGAAGATAGATAGAGAAAGGAGAGGAGAGTCGAGACTCTAATGTAGCTCGAGCTCAACACATTGTAATTAAGCATTGATGTTAATACAAAGCAGTTTTTCCTACATATGTGTTTTCTATGTGTTTATGTGTCTTTTATCAATGTTGTGTGTTCATTCATGTTGTAGATGTATGTTAAGTTCCATCTGCAGGAGATAGATAGATTTCCCTATCTATAAGTTCTTTGATTTCAGGTTTGGGTTATTTTTGGCTTCATGCAAGAGGTTGCATGACAAAATGCTGCGGGTTATGTAAGCCAGTGCAAGGAGTGCACTTCTGAATTCTGCAGAGTTCAAATAGAGACGTGCCAAGAGGGTGCACTAGCTGGAGTCATTGACTGAAGGAAGGATCCTCAAGGTTGTTGAACACCTTGAAGGAGGAACTATGCAGAGGAGAGCACAGAGAGGAGAAGAAGAATTGCCGAGGATTTTGTAAAGGCTCTGCCAGGAGGGCATTGAGCAAATGCATAGGATGCATTGAGTCAGTGCATAGAGTGCAATTCCGAATTCTGCGAAATTTGGACAGAGTTGTGCCAGGAGGGCACACCAGTGGAAGTATTAGATCCAGGGAGAAACCTCAAGGTTGTTGAACACCTTGGAGGTAAAACTGTGCAAAGGAAAGCACAGAGATAACAGATTCACTGAGGGTTCTGTGGAAGCTCTGCCAGGAGGGCATTGAGCAGTTGCATAGAGTTCATAGAGGAACTCTTGATTGATTTCTGAGAGAAGAGAAGTGTCATAGGAGGAGACATTCACAGATTTACTGAACACCCTGCAGGCTCAGTAAGGAGTGCTTGAGCATAAGTTGCTAGAGGGTGCTTATATCCCTTCAAGGAGAGAAGGGAAAAAGACACTTTGAGATCAGAGCCACAGATAAGCTCAGGACGGATAGCACAGTTGTATGCAGAGGCTCTGCAAGGTGTGCATCGAGCAGAAGAACGCCAGGAGGGCGTGAAGCCTTTCTTTGCAAGAAATACTTCGAATTGAGTTATCCAAAAAACTCAACAACACAAGGAGTGTGTGAATAAGAACTTGTCTGAAGTTCTTAAGCTCAGAAGGAACAACGCAAGGAGTGCACTCAGAGTGAACTTGTCTCAAGTTTAGAAGCTCAGGAGGAACAATGTATTTGCGCACAGAGAAATAGTCAAGAGCAGCAGAAATTCGAGGAACCCTTTGAGGTTTCAAAATCGACAAAGCTCAGGAGGAACACCTCCTGGAATACAGGTGGGAGCTGAGGATACAGGCTTCGCAGCAAAAGCAAAGGCCTCGACCTTTGAAACTTTGGAAATATTCCAAGGGGACGGAAGAAGCGCAAGCTCAGGAGGGAGTATAGCTACCATTGGATCAAGTAGAGGACGAGATCTGGACCATTGAATCTACGTCTAGGTAGCAAGAGGAGAGTGCACAGGAGAAAGAGATTTGGGCCGTCAGATCTGGGCGCACAGACTAATAGCTGTCAGATCCAGGAGAAGGTGCACGAGGTTTAACCCTCGTATATGCAAAGGCGAGGACTGTTGGTCCAAGAAGGACATGGACCGTTGATCTCTCAGCAGAGATATTTCGGCATATCGGAATTTTGGCTACCAGGAGATACAAAGGGAAAGATTCAGGACTCTTGACCCACGAAATCCTGAAAGAACGTAAGTCGTCGGATCAGGGGAGGCTCACAGCCATTGATCTCCCTTTGAAGTGGATTTTCGGCATTTTGGGGTTCAATATTTTTGCTTTCTGGGACCCAGAAGTTCGAAGGGTCAAGAAATGTTGCAGCCAGAATCGCAAAATCCTGAAACGCAAAAACCCGAAAGCATTCGTAGGAATAGCACCGAGTCATGGGACAGGGTCACGTGGACAGGATCCAAGCGGGAAGCTTGTCACTCGCCAGCCCTTTCAGGGTTCAGCATTTCTAAGTTTTGGGGTTCGACATTTCAAAAATCCCAAGGACAAGGAGCCAGGGAACTTTGAGTTGAAAACCCCCGAAGTCACGAAACATGGCGTATCTTTAGAATGGGGTTGCAGTCACACATTTTGGCATTTCAGGGTTCGACTTTTCAGCACTTCTGATGATAAGGAGCCACAGATCTTGGTGTTGAAACCCCCGAAGTCACAAAACCCAAAATCCCTTTTCAGAAAAGGTCATGGTCATATCTGGTGGCCGTGTGGAGGTGAGGACTCATGCCTGGTGCATTTCTTGTGCCGGTGGATTTTTCATATAGGACCTATGGATCGAATTCGTGGGGTTCCAGTGAGTTCTTGAAAGAACTAATTCGGTTCTGTGGATTCGAAGGAGATCGATCCTATGCGGATCTCGGCCCGAGGGTCAGGGGTCTGCACCAGTTGTGGTATCAGAGCCACTTTCTGTCTGTAGACTGCTGGCAGAGGGAGACAGAGTAGATAAAGAAAATACTATGATACACACCATCAGTGTGGTATCAGAGCTTGATTTTGTCTGTATATTGCAGGCAGAGGGAGCCACAGGAAAAGAGGAAGATAGAGTGTTGAAGCTCTGTGATGATTGTTGCAAGGTACGCAACAATCAATAGACAGTCAGGAGGACTAAAGGAAAGGTTGGAAGCACTCACGGTCGCAGAGTGACAACAACAAGTTTGCCAGGAGGGAAGACAAAGGATGAAGATGGAAATGGAAGGCCATGGGCATGGTCACAGGGAAGACTGCATGCAGAAAAAAAATCTAGAGATGGATCTGGAGCTCGCTGAGATAAGGGAAAGAATGGAAGAGCTTGCACTGCGGGTGCAACAGAACACAAAGAAACATTGGGTGTATGAATGGCCTCTCAGGAGGAAAGAAAAGTGGTCAGTCAAGAAATTGTTGGCCAAAAGACAACAAAGGTTGTTAATAGGATGGCTGAGGCATGTTGAATGCCTCAGAGATAAAAAAGGGATGGTTCAGGCCTGTGAACCAGAAGCTCGGAGAAATATCAGTGATGATGAAGAGGAGAGATCGAGCAGAGATCTCATAGACTGCCAAGTGGGCAGAGATGGACTTTCAAATTGCCAGGTGGGCAATAGAAAGAGATCAGCAGAAGGTCTCATATACTACCAGGAGGGTGATGTTGAAAGTTCAAATTGCCAGGAGGGAAATGAGATGAGATCATTGGAGGATCTCATAGACTGCCAGGAGGGAAAAGAGGAAATCCCATATTTCTAGGTGGGAAAGGGAGAGCAGATGAGACTGTCTGAAAGTCTCATGAACTCAGGGATGAGTTTGGATTAGTGAGAGGAACTGACAGAGAAGATGAGCTCAGAGGTGAGTTCATATCAGCAAGGACAACTGATAGAGAAGGAAGATCAGAAGAGCATTCTGATGATTGGAGGGACAAAAGGTATTCCTGCCATATCACCCAGCTGAGGCGAAAAATTGTGTTGCCAATGTAGCAATAGCAGAAGGACAACCAGTTGTGACTGTTAGGGAGAAAGGAGAACCTGAGAAGACATAAAAATCTGCCCCAGCAAAAGAAGAGCATGCAAATAAGATGCTCACTCCATGGGAGATGGAGTTGTAGATGCTGGAGGATTGGTTGAACCATCTAGAGCCAGTAGATGACTGCCATGAGAAGACAGTCATGTAGATGTTAGCAGAGGAGAATTTCGAGGAATCGATTAGAAATTTCAGCCAGGGAGCTGAACAGATGATGAATGTAATGCCGAGGCCTGTAGCAGCAGATGAAGAAGAATTCCAGTCTAAGGAGCAGCTGGAGGAAGCTCGAATTCAACCAGCGCAAGGGGAAATGGTAGAAACAAGTCTGTCAGAGAAGGTGACTGAACATCAGGTCAGTCAAAAATATAAGACTACAGAGATGATTTTTGCAGTAGGGTGGCAAGTTGAGGCCACAGAGGAAGAAGATGGCATGTGAGATCTAGTTGATCTACCCATTTACAGGGAAGGAGTGTAGTGGAGCAGGCTACAAAAGGAGAGACAGCCATGGGAGCAGTTGGATGAGGAGATTGAGAAGATCAGAAGGCTGATGATCAAATCAACAGAAACTGCCAGTGAGGGTAAGATGAGTAGAGGAGAACCTGCCATAGCAGCAGGGTAGCAGCAGCAGCAACAAAGCAGTGGAGTAGATAGACATATCCAGAGAACTGTTTGGGATCCAAGTGGATTTCAAAAGCGGTGCTGGGAAGCTCATGAGAAGGAGCTCATGATTTTGGCAGCCGAGGAGTATGATGCAGGAGCATCACTCCATGTCATCAAGCGCCAGCCAACAACACATCAAGTGCACATTCAATGGAGAGGAGAGGTGCAACCCTCTCACTTTCAAATTTCAAATATTGAAATTGTATTAAATTATTGTAAGGTCAAAGAGCCAAGCCATGCCTTTGGACAGGATGTAGTTTGTGTCACCTTTAATGGCTGACGTGTTGATGGGGATCTAGATCCGATTTGGATTAGATGGTCCATTCAATGTAATTCACTGTAATTAATGAGAGTTGGTGAGGATGGAGGGAAGCGCTCGAGGAGCCCCCTTTTGTAAAAATATCCTTTGTATCTGTAGGCATTAGTTTGTAGAATCTGTAGAGAGGCAGATAGAAGATATATAGAGAAAGGAGAGGAGAGTCGAGACTATGTTGCAGCCCGAGCTCAACACATTGTAATTAAGCATTGATGTTAATACAAAGCAATTTTTCCTGCATATGTGTTTTCTATGTGTTTATGTGTCTTTTATGAATGTTGTGTGTTCATTCATGTTGTAGATGTATGTTAAGTTCCATCTGCAGGAGATAGATAGATTTCCCTATCTGTAAGTTCTTTGATTTCAGGTTTGGGTTCTTTGTGGCTTCATGTAAGAGGTTGCATGACAAAATACTGTGGGTTCTGTAAGCCAGTGCAAGGAGTGCACTTCTAAATTCTGCATAGTTTAAACAGAGACGTGCCAGGAGGGCACACTAGTTGGAGTCATTGACCGAAGGAAGGATCCTCAAGGTTGCTTAACACCTTGAAGGAGGAACTGTGCAGAGGAGAGCATAGAGAGGAGAAGTAGAATTGTTGAGGACTCTATAAAGGCTCTGCCAGGAGGGCATTCAACAAATGCATAGGATGCATTGAGTTAGTGCATAGACTGCACTTCTGAATTCTGCGGAATTTGGATAGAGTTGTGACAGGAGGGTGCACCCGAGGAATTATTAGATCCAGGGAGAAACCTCAAGGTTGTTGAACAACTTGGAGGTAAGACTATGCAAAGGAAAGCACATAGATAACAGAATCACTAAGGGTTCTGTGGAAGCTCTGCCAGGAGGGCATTGAGCAGTTGCATAGAGTGCATAGAGGAACTCTTGTTTGAGTTCTGAGAGAAGAGAAGTGTCACAGGAGGAGACACTCACAGAGTTACTGAACACCCTACAGGCTCAACAAGGAGTTCTTGAGCATAAGTTTCCAGAGGGCACTTATATCCCTTCAAGGAGAGAAAGGGACATAGACACTTTGAGGTCAGAGCCACAGATAAGCTCAGGACGGATAACATAGTTGTGTGCAGAGGCTCTGCATCATGTGCATCGAGCAGAATAACGCCAGGAGGGCGTGAATCCTTTCTTTGCAAGAAATACTTTGAATTGAGTTATCCAAAAAACTCAGGAGCACAAGGAGTGTGCGAATAAGAACTTGTCTAAAGTTATTAAGCACAGAAGGAACAGTGCAAGGAGTGCACTCAGAGTGAACTTGTCTCAAGTTCAAAAGCTCAGGAGGAACAGTGCCTTTGCGCACAGAGCAATAGTCAAGAGGAGCAGGAAGTCGAGGAACCCTTTGAGGTTTTACAATCGACAAAGCTCAGGAGGAACGCCTCTTAGAATACAAGAGGGAGCCGAGGATATAGGCTTCTTAGCAAAAGCAAAGGCCTCAGACTTTGAAACTCTGGAAATCTTCCAAGGGGAAGGAAGAAGCACAAACTCAGGAGGGAGCATAGCTACCATTGGATTAGGTAGAGGACAAGATCTGGACCGTTGAATATACATCTACGAAGCAGGAGGTGAGCGCACAGAAGAAAGAGATATGGGCCGTCATATCTGGGCGCACAGACCAATAGCCATCGGATCCAGGAGAAGGTGCACGAGGTTTAACCCTCGTATATGCAAAGGTGAGGACCGTTGGTCCAATAGGGACATGGACTGTTGATCTCTCAGTAGAGATACTTCGACATCTCAATATTTCGGCTACTGGGAGATACAAAGGGAAAGAGTTGGGACTCTTAACCCATGAAATCCTGAAAGAACATAATCTGTCGGATCAGGGGAGGCTCACAGCCATTGATCTCCCTTTGGAGTGGAATTTCGGCATTTTGGGGTTCAGTATTTCGGCATTTCGGGACCCGGAAGTTCGAAGGGTCAAGAACTGTTGCAGCCGGAATCGTGAAACCTCGAAATGCGAAAACCCGAAAGCATTCAGAGGAATAGCACCAGGTCACGGGACAGGGTCATGTTGACAGGATCCAAACGGGAAGCTTGTCACTTGCCAACCCTTTTGGGGTCCGACATTTTGGAGTTTTGGGGTCCGACATTTCAGAGTTTCGGGGTTCAACATTTTGGAAATCCCGAGGACAAGGAGCCAGGGCACTTTGAGTTGAAAACCCCCAAAGTCGTGAAACGCGACGTATCTTTGGAATGGGGTTGCGGTCACACATTTTGGCATTTCGGGGTTCGGCTTTTCGACACTTCTGATGACAAGGAGCTGAGGATCTTGATGTTGAAGCCCCCAAAGTTGCGAAACCCAAAATCCCTTTACGGAAAAGGTCATGGTCATATCTGGTGGCCGTGTGGAGGTGAGGACTCACGCCTGGTGCATTTCTTGTGCCGGTAGAGTTTTCGTGAATCACTTGTGGATCAAATTCGAGGGGTTCCAGTGAGGGCCCAAAAGAACTAATTTGGTTCTGTGGATTCAAAGGAGATCGATCCTATGCAGATCTCGGCTCGAGGGTCGGGGGTCTACACCACACGTTCACCCATATCAATTTTTGTTTTTTCACCATCAAAGTTATGCTCAGATTTAGGAGGGATAGGGGGGATATGATTCAAAGGCATGAGTACTTTCTAGAAGGTAGTTTCAATCAGATCTTCTATAGAGTTGACAAGAAAATTGGTCTGATTACTAGCTAATATTGTGTGGATAGTTCCTCTCCTTGGGATTTCTCTAGTTGTTGGTAGCTTTCCAAGCAATTTGGCATATGCACGGGTAATACGTCAAGTTTCAGTAAAATATTTGTAGGGTGTATAAAACCTAGTTTCTATTTGAGTTTCATGTTGGCAACAACACTTTCGAATGTGGGGTTTTTGTCTTCAAAGGTAATTTCATATTCTTAATTGACATGAGGAAAAAGAGTTGGTGTTAGAACCCTATATAATAGGGGATCAATTTTTTGACTAATATGTATCTATCTCAGACACTATGTGTTTGCTCATGATGCATGGCGAAGGTGGCGGAAAATGCCCGACAATGACCAAGCATAAGATGAATGCTTGCGCGCGAACTTGAAAGTGAGTTTTGGTGCATTTTTTAGCAAAATTGAGAATTGGTTTGAAATGGTTATTGTGGTGGGCAAATGCAAATTTGGTTTGTTTGCCAAAAATTTGGCCCTTTTTAGCAAATTTGGCCCCTCGGCCTTTATGCAGAGTTGGGCTTGTTTATAAAAATTTAAATATTTTAACAAAATTTTGAGCAAAATTTATAGTGGCCTAGGGCCAACACCCAAGCCAGCGCCATTTCATACACCTACAACCAACACACAACACAGCGCCAACACCAACCCCAAAGCCCATGCCTTGGGCTCACTACATCGAACTATTTTGCAACCATCGACATATAACAATACTCGTTTGTGTTTTGTTCTCGTGAATGTGGGATATTTCCCACAGAGAGCCAAAAAAAATAAAAATATATAAGACGCGGCCTTTAAACCCTCTGCCAGGTGTTTGAAGTCAGATTCAAGGTGTCCAACACGGAAGATTCATTGTTGCAAAGGAAGGTTGCGTGTTCCTCGAGTTTGCCCCTGCTATTGGTCCTCGCCAGTATGATATTCCATCTTTTATGAACAAAGGATGCTTTTTCCAGAGGAATGGGATAGTTCTGCAAAATATGCAGCATCGTCTTCTGCAAATAACGAGGGTCAAGGACCATCATCTGGAAGAGGAGTTACTAAGGATTGTTCAAAGGCTCATCGCAAGGACAAAATAAGCGGTTTGCATTCACAGAAAGCGAAAGCCCACAAGAAAAAGGTGACCACCTCAGCATTTTCCAAACAAAAGTGGAGTAGTAATTTGGTCAAAAAAGCAGGGTCTAATATGGTTGTGTCTATGAGAGACGTGGATAGGCTCTACAGGGATCAGGCCAGAAGTCCGGGCTTGAAATATGGCGAATTGAGAACTTTCGACCCATGCCAGTTCCCAAATATTTTTATGTAAAGTCTCGTAGTGGTGATTCCTATATTATTCTGAAGACAACAACTTTAAAAAAGTAGTGTTTTTTCGTTATGATATCCATTATTGGCTTGGCAAAGATACAAGTCAGGATGAAGCTGGTGGAGCAGCCATCAAGACTGTTGAATTGGATGCAGCTCTTGGAGGACGCACAGTGCAGCATAGAGAGAGTCAAGGACATGAAATAGATAAGTTTCTATCATATTTTAAGCCTTGCATCATACCAAAAGAGGGTGGTGTTTCGTCAGGATTCAAACATGTCGAGGATAAAGTGTATTCAATTCGCTTGTTTGCATGCAAGGGAAAGCATGTTGTGCATGTTACAGAGGTTCCTTATTCTCGTTCATCTCTAAACCACGACGACATTTTTATTATTGATACGAAGTCCAAAATCTTTCAGTTTAACAACTCCAACTCATCCATTCAAGAGAGGGCTAAATCTTTAGAGGTCGTTCAATATATCTAAGATAATTACCATGATGGAAAGTGTGAAGTGGCCGCAATTGAGGATGGCAAATTCGTAGCTGATCCTGAAACTGGAGAGTTTTGAAGCCTTTTTGGTGGTTTTGCCCCTCTTGCCAAGAAGCCCAGTAGTGATGAGGAATCAAAACCTGAAGCTCTTCCAGCAAAGCTATTCTGCATATAACAGGGCCGTGCAAAACCCATTGAAAGCAATTCATTGACAAGATAAATGCTGGACACAAACAAGTGTTTTTTTTTTGTTTTTTTTTGGTTTTAAATCAGTTCCTCATGATTTTGGTAAATTTCCCAGATGGATAGATATGGAAGTTGAGGGAAGAAAGGCTTTAACTCCTGGAGAGTTTGTGTCCAGGAAAAAACGAAGAATGGAAAATGAAGAAGGATCAAGCATGTTTTCAAGTTTTATGATTATGCAGCCTCATTCAAATTTCATGCGAGCATCAGTGGTAGTTTAATTTCATGCATAACAAGTGGTGAAATATCCCATCATTTAGGCATCGTTTGAAGCATCTAGTAGACAGGGTTTTCAGTTACAGGGAGGTGGTAGGAGATTATAACACTGATCTTCCAACTGACAACATACCTCAAACCAACTCAGGCATTCAACTGGTTTATTGTGATGTTGTTAACTTCCATTTGCCAGCAAACCATTAACTAATTCCAGATGTTTAATCAACTTGCCAAATCATTTTGTTTGTTTTATAAACAGTCCACAAGTGTCAACTTTTGTAACTGTTATCTATTTTTAGAAAGGAGAGGTAAAGCCTGCATCTTTGCAAGGCTGGGAGGATTTTTATTATATATACACATGTAAAAGACTAGATGGGGGTTCGACTGGGCTGTGAGGAGATGGTCGACCTGTGTGAGAGGTCCCTACCCGTAACTTTTATTTTTCATTGCTGGAGCTGAGGGATGTGTTTTTTTTTTAGCAGAGAACTTTTTCTGTATATTCAAAGACTGATCAGTAATGGACAAATTTTTCATAGGATTCTTGTGTGGAGATATTGGTGATGTTTTTCTCTGTTTAATGTTTTTCTTGTGATCATTATGCTTGTTTTCATTTTCTTATTATCAGAAGGAAAGTAATAGGGGCAGAATTTATCAGCAGATACTCTGCTTCTCGGCTTGTGATAATCTTTGTGTTTATCTTCTAAAAGGCTAGCTTAGGAATTCTTAGCTGCTCCTTTTCCTGTCTTTTCCCTCATCTATTTCTTCCTCCAATCAACGCCATCAAAAATTAAATCGATCCAATGTTTTTGCTACTTTTCCCTGTGTAAAAGCCTTGTCCAGATTTGAGATGTAAATCACTTTTTTAAGCACAGACCCCATTTTCCCAATGGCCCTCCTTGCTGTCCCAAAATGACCATTTAAAAACCCCAACTCTATATTTTTATTGCTTTCATATCTAGCCTAAAATCTGCCCCTTACAAACCAAGTTAAATCCTAAAGAGAGATCCCTCTCTGATTCTTGGAGGGATAGATCCAAGACTCGAAGCGGTTCGAGGTTACCTCTGTGATTGCCTCAACATCCATAGGCAAATTACAGAGCGCTAACATTTTTGGCAACTCCACTGGGGAACTTCTCCAGAGCTGCACTTCAAGTTCAATTTTGACTTCTGATAGTGAACATAAGCCAAACACCGGAAGGCTGTACCATTCACTTGGCGACTCCATTGTTCAAGATCCCAAGCTTCAAAGATTGCAAGCAACTTCACTGCCGAAGAATCTAGATTTCAGAGCCTTGATGATGCTTCAAGATGACAAGGTATGTGGAAAATCTTATATATTGTGAAGCTACCAAAGATTTCAGGGATGAGTTAGCAGATTTTCCAATTGAAGAAGTTTCATTAACAACCGTGTTTCATTGTTGGAAATCGAAAAATTTTCCTCATGAAATTAAAATTTTTGTTCTTGAGCTATTTGCTGAAAGACTTGAAAAAGATATTGAGCTTTTGAATACTCAGATTCAGTCTTATAGTTTCCAACATCCAAAATAATTTTATGAGCAACTCACATCTCCAAAGCCAAAATATATTGTGTCCTCTTTTGATTTTCTGATTGATGAATATTTTGTTGGCAAGCATAAGTCTGAAGTTGAACAGTTGCAGTCATGGTCTAATATTGCGGACACGAATGGGGAACTTATCCATGTTAGAATGCTGAATGAATACCTGGATAATCAACAAATAGATCGTATATTTATTGACCCGGTTGCAAATTATATGGAGCTCCCTTTCAGTGTAGCTATTCAAACATGTTTTTTCTGCATGGACCCGAGCTATCACCAGCTGCCAGTACATATTTCAGTCTTGATTTTCATCAAACATGATGAGGAAACCCAATCATGGGATCAACTGCTGGGTTGGTTTCATTGGCACTTTTTCATTACTTGATTGAGGCAATAACTGTTAGCAAAGTAGGGTAGGTAGGAATGCACCAATAAGCTCATCAGGATGAGAACCTTATTTTTGTCTCTTCATAGTTTATTTTCAGTTTACAGTTTGGGGGTAGCCCAATGATCAGCTGGTCAGCGAAATTCAGAGTTCATGGATTCTAGACACCTCCTTCGGAGCTATCTTCCCCAGGTGGATCCTATGTTAGAACCCTATATAATAGGGGATCAATTTTCTGACTAATATGTATCTATCTCAGACACTATGTGTTTGCTCATGATGCATGGCGAAGGCGGCGGAAAACGCCCGACAATGACCAAGCATAAGATGAATGCTTGCGAGCAAACTTCAAAGTGAGTTTTGGTGCATTTTTTA
>JZKD02S2377295.1:0-15481 GCA_000966675.3 Picea glauca
CCTTTCAATTTTTTGTTGAGTCTTCTAAGTCTTTTAAGAGATTATGGTCACCTTCAGGTGCCATACCAATTATCCCTATCCTATAATATTGTATGTTTCTTTCTTTTTTAAAATAAGTATAGAGGTGTATGCACCCTGGTTTGGGTTAGCCTGCGTACATACGTGCTCAAATCAGTAAACATCCCGCGTACATACGTAGGTTGCTGAAGAAAAAATAATGTATTTGGTTCAAGAATTCTTTTTTTTTTTAAAAAGAGGTAGCCAACCTCTTTCCTGATTGAGGTTTATACTTCTCAGTGTTTCTTGACAAAGTCCAGAGCCTCTATTTTTACAACCATAGCTTGGGTTAGATTTCAGTTTACTTGTCTTTTTGAAGATTCTTGTGTTTACTTCTGAAAGGGTTTTAAGTGAGTATTTGAATGATTGATCTTCTTGTTTGGTTTCTTTAGTGATTCCCTACGATCTGCAGTGGACCAAAGATATTTTTTAGTCTTTTCTTAGTGTTATTTTTACCCCTTTCATTTGCTTTGAAAAAAGAGAAAAAAGATTTGTTTCAATTTTTTGTTTGAAATATATATATATATATATATATATATATATATATATATATATATATATATATATATATATATATATATATATATATAGTTTTGTAAAGTAGTTGGAGTTAGTTATGTTACTAGAAAGGAAAAAGAGTCTTCTTTTTAAGGTCTTTACTGATTTCTTGAAACTTAAGTAGGTTGTAGTCAAGAGAAATTTCATTTTAGGTATTCTTTTTAAAAATCTTGAAAAAAGTTAGTTAAAGAAAAGTTGGTTACAAAGAGTTAGTTGTAAATATTTGATTAGAAGTAATTTTTCTTTCAGAGTTTCATCTTTTTCTCCTCTTTTTGTCTCTCATAACATCACTAGTTTCACTTCCATGTCCTTTGAGTAAAACAAGCCATTAAAATGAATGCTATATCTAAAATTAATTAAACTTTTTATGTTTGTAGGGTCAACCAACTAGTTTAGGGTTAGGGCCTTAAATTAGGTTGGAGAGGAAACTCTTCAAGGCTGCTAAACAAACATTGGAGTCATAGCTAAGGAGTGTTAAATTCCAGTGACATAAAGGTTATCTGGAACCCCCCTCTAACACAGGGACCAAACATGAGGTTACATGAGGAAAGGCAGCGGAGATAACCCCTCCAAAGCCAGACTAAATGTATTGGGGAACACATATTGAGGATTTGTCGTGAGAATACTATCGCCTGCATTTGCCTACGAAGCTTCATGGACCTCAAATCCATTTGAGATCCTCTGTTGTATTCTAGACCACTTTATTTCGATACCCTTTATAGGTTTCAAACTTTTTATCCTTCTCATTGCGGTCCACCCGACTGTCGACTGTACCCGCTTGGTGATTGTTTGCGAGCTGGCAACTTAGTTGCCCATTTTCTAGGGACTTGCACAGGTGACTGCAGGGGTATAACATGGTACCTAGGATAGATGTCGGGTCACACTTTGCAGAGTATACCCAAAGGGTGCTTCTGTGTTCAAGTTTCACTTGCACCGGTAATTTTCTCTAGTGTTGGCTAGCGTAACTGTTCCTCCTACTAGATAATGGTATGCATGATTTATCTTATAGGAATTTTTCTAGTGTGTGCTTGGTTTTAAATGATAGTTAAAGCCTTACTGTGTCATTGATATTTTCACAAAGTGTAATATCAAGAGCTCCATCAGTCACGAAGACTTTAGGGCCTATCGCCAGTTGCATTAGAGCCACCACTACCACCGTTATGGTGAAGACTTGACCAACAAGGGTCATTCGAAGCGACCAAGCCACAGGAAACTGTGCCCAAACCTACTATGAGAGGATATTACTCAAATCTGGAGGAACCTACTTTTTATGACATTGGAGAGGAAGCTCTTGGGCCAGCCAACCCTTTGATTACTAACTTGTCGGTTCCAATCTTAGTACAAGTTGTCCCTCCTAAGGTGACACCTGTCAAGAACTAGTTAGTTTTGCAGGCAACCATGGAATAAAATGTTGCTACTTTGTCTGGGAGTCCTCATACTCCTGTTTTGGCTACTACCACAGGGGATATGTTTCCTCCTAACCCACATTTTCTAGTCTAGACCACAGTGGTCTCGACTCCCTCTTTTTTTGGCAGTGGTCTGATATCATCATCAACGAAGACCACTTCTTTGTTTACGTAGAGTGCGACGGGCCCTCCATTTTCATATGGGATGCCCGGCTTCTATTCGAACTTAGTCCTTACCTACTCCAACCTATATACCATGGTTCTAGGGGTAGGGAGCTCAAACGATCTTGTGCAAAGGTCTATGAGGGGCACTTCAGTCCCCTTCAATGTTATCCCTTACGGTGGGGGTCATATACCTCCTCCATCCCCCTCGCTCGATGGTTCTTTCCAGCAACCCATCGGGCCAAGCACTAACTACAACTTGTTTGGAGTAGGCAATTTAGGACCTTTGTCTCACACCACGCTGGTGGGATCCATGTCGTTCTCTTTGTTTGGTGTGTTTGGTAATAACTCTTTTTCTTTAGTTGTCATCTCGGCTAGGGGAAACCTCGGTTTTGGGCAACAAAATCTTGTGCAAGGTACTATTCCTACCTAGGGGGAAAGTACAAGAGTTTTCTCCTCACAAGGACTTTGGAATCCCAACGGGGTTTGGGGGCAACGTCCCCCGATGGGGGTTTGGGGGTGAAGCCCCCGAAGAAAAAATTGCCTTGTAAAGGTATATTTTAATTTCATTGTAAATCTAGACCGTTAATTATAAGGTCGTAGATCTAACGGTCGAAATTATGTTAGGGTTTTTTCCCTAGAAGACAACCCTCTTTTATGAGGGAAATGTATTTCGGCTATGATTGATGGAAAATATTGTATTCTGAGATAGGAGACTATGAGAGAAAGAAGAGGAAGTTACAATGGGTTTGTTGTAGGTTGTATCCTTTCATATGCTGGATAATAATAAAAGAAGGACCTGGAAATTTCTTTGGTGGACGTAGCCCACACTGGGTGAACCATGTAAATTTGTGTCTCTATTGTATTGTGTATCTTCTGTGTTTTGTTTCCACATTTGTTTTATTTTATTGCTCCATGGTCCTGTTTTTCTAACACACCTCCTTATGGAAATGTCAAACTCATATCAGCTTCCCCTGACCAGCCTAGGGATGAATTTTTTCAAATGTTGTCGTTCCGAATGACTTGCTTTCACAATCCATGGATTCTTCCTTCCCCACCAAACTTGATGGAAGGGATAGGGAATTCTGGCATGGACATGCCCTTGTCCATGGAAGAATTTGCGTACAACATTGTCCAACAAGATTTGGTCGGCCCCGATCCGACTCCCACACAAGATTTAGATCCAGTTATTGAGCCTATTTGGGCTCAAGTTTCTCTTGCCAATACAGATTCTTTAGATCTAGTATTTCCCTTAGATGAGGCGATTATTGAGGCATTGACTGGTCTGGATAGACCCTGGGATGATCTCCATCATAGATCTTACTTCCTCCTAGAGTTAATAAGAATAGAAGAAGGTGGATTTGTGTTGACTATGACTGGAGATAGGTCTTGTCCTATTAATCCTCTGGTTATGCACGCAGTTTATGTTGAGGGTAATATGGCAAGTATCTCTACAAAAATCCTTATAAATATATCCATAATCCCTGGCGTCATGGAGAATGTTTTCATCAAAGTGGAATGATCCCCCGAAGAAATTCGAATTTATATAGAGTTATTTAAGGAATTCCACAATGTTTTTTCCTAGTCTTATGAGGAAATTCCAAGAATTGATCCAAGAATCATCGAACATGAGATAATAACTTTTATTGATGCCAAGTCGATCCGATAGAAGCTTCATCTGGTGAATCCTCAGAAAGTGGCAACGATTAAGGCTGAAGTAGAGAAACTGCTTAAAGTTGGTTTTATCTACCCCGTACAGTTGACGGAATGGATTTCAAATTTTGTTCTGGTTAACAAAAAGTAGGGTATGATTCACATGTGCATGGACTTACATGACTTGAACAAGGCCTGTCCGAAAGATAATTTTCCCACCCCATTCATCGATCAATTGTCGATGAATGCGCAGGTTGCGAGGTTTTTTAATTCATGGATGGTTTTTCGGGATATAACCAAATCCATATCAAACCCAAAGACCAGCATAAAACAGATTTGATTTGTCCTTGGGGCACATTCACATATCGTAAGATGCCTTTTGGCCTGAAGAATGTTGAAGCCACTTTTCAGCGAGCCATGTCTTTTTCTTTCCAAAACCTTGGACATATAGTCGAGGATTATCTTGATGATCTAGCATCACACTCTCACAAGAGACATGATCATCCCACACACCTCTGACTAATATTCGAATGATGTTTCTACTATCGGATTCACTTGAATCCTAACAAATGTAGCTTTTTCATAACATTGATTTCTCTCTTAGGTTTCATTTTTTCAACAACAGGGATCATGGCCAATCCTCTTAAGGTTGAGGCGATAGTTCAGTTTCTTCCCCCGTGCACAATACCCTAGCTTCAGATATTATAGAGGAAAGAAAACTTTCTTAGGAATTTTTTCGAAAACTACACCGAGATCACTAAAGGGTTCATGTGTCTATTGAAAAAGGGAGTCCCTTTCTATTGGGATGAATCTGCTTAGTGCTCTTTTGAAGCATTGAAATGTTCCCTTACATCTGCCCCTCTTCTCTAGCCTCCCGATTATAACAGATATTTCTTGTTGTACTTGGCCGCTGCAGATTCGAACATCGTCATGGTATTGGTTCAAGAGGATGATATGCTCAAGGATCATGTTATTTATTACATAAGTCGAGGCCTAGTTGGGCTAGAACTCAACTATTCCCATGTTGAGAAGCTTTCTCTGGTAGCAGTGCATGCTATCTAGCGGTTATTTCATTACAATATGCTTCACAAGACCACCGTCATTACCATTGTGAACCCCTTTCAATATATGTTGACATGATGGTTCATTGGAAAAAAGATCAGTATATGGATTATAATCCTCCAGGAATTTGACTTGGATTTTGTTTCCGTGAAATCCAAAAAATCATTGGTCTTCGAGGAACTTTTTTCGGAACTTCCAGTCGAATCTAGTGATGACACGCCTGAAGAATCACCTATCAAAGGAGATATTTTTCTGATCTCATATTCAAACCCCTAGTATGGAGATATACTAGTCTATATCCAAACTTTTAAGTGCTCTTCTTCTTCTTCCCGCGACGAGCATCGACGAATTTGCCATCAGGAACGAAACTATATCATACTCGATGACACTTTGTATCATCGAGGCATAGATTTCATTCTTCACTGGTTCCTTATACATGAGGAAGCAGAGATTTTTCTTAACGAATGCCACACTGGAGCATGTGGTGGTCATTTTTCTGTGTTGTCAACAACCCAAAATATTCTATGTGCTAGTTACTTTTTTCCTACATTAATCAAAGATTGCATTGATTCAATCAAGAAGTGCCACCCATGTCAAATCTTCTCTCGGAAGATGTGGGCACATCCTTCTCCCATGTTTCCCATCATTGATGTTGGTCCCTTCACTAAGTGGGGGATTGATTTTACTACATGTCACCCAACTTTATCTAGGGGGCATCGTTATATCATCGTAGTGGTATAATACTTCACAAAGTGGGTCAAGGCTATGCCAACATTTAACAATGATGGAGAAACAATGACTCTCTTCATTTTTAACCAGATAGTAGCAAGGTTTGGCATCCCGAAGGATATTGTCACTGACCATGGCAGTCTCTTCCAAAAAAAATGATTTCTAAGTTAACATCAAAGCTTGGGTTGAGGAAATAACATTCATCACCCTGCTACCCACAAGAGAATGGTCAGGTGCAAGCTGTGAATAAGTCCCTCAAGACTATTCTTCAGCGGGCAATCAATTCCGCCAAGTCTAATTGGAATTTGATGTTGTACTTAGTGTTATGGGCCTACTAAATGTCTATAAAGACTGCCACCAATTTCTCACCTTTTCAACTCATATATGTGATGGAAACAATATTACCTATTGAGTGCCAGATCCTGTCTTTAAATTTGGCAATGGAGTTATTGCCAGAGACTTCACCGCTTGAGGAATGCCTATTATATCTTGAGTATCTCGATGAGAAATGTTATGATGCAACCTCGAAAAATGAGGCTCATAAGCAATGAGTCAAGTGTCAATATGATCAGTTCGTTCTCCCTCATATTTTCTCCGAAGGCGATCTTGTCCTGGTCTATGATCAAGACAAAGATCCCCTGGAGGCAGGCAAGTTCAAACCCATGTGGTTCAGACCTTTCATTGTGAAAGAAGTATTAAATAAGGGCACATACCATTTGTTTGACTTTGAGGGAAATTCTTTGGTGAAGCCTAGAAATGAGCTCTACCTCAAGAAGTATTACTCTTAGGTTGGTCGCCTAGGTGACTTCTTATACATATGTATATTTCTTATACAATTTTTTTTCTTTTTGTTTTATGGACTTGTCATTATTTATGTATTCCTTTTTACTGTGGCAGATGTAAAGTGAATTAGAGTTGTTCTTTGGGTTCGTAGATGGTGCTATCCGACACACTCAGAGGCTTGCTTCTGCATCTTGCGTGGTTTTCACACCTGGAGGCTAGTTTTTATCTTCTGGAGGTATCTTTCTAGGTGATGCCACAAACAATTTTGTCGAGTACAACACAATGATAGAGTTGTATCGTGACAATTTGTCGCATTTAATTTCTCACCTCCGGGTCTACTTAGATGCTTAGTTGGTTGTGTCCCAATTAAATAGAGTCTACCACGTATATGATCCTACTTTACACCAACGTTTCCTTAGGGTACCTCGCTTAGAATGTTACTTTGATTACATTACGTATATCCATGTTCCTAGGAGATTAAATCAAATGAAAGATACTCTAGCTAATCAAGTATTAGATTGGCATGTTGCACACACATACACATGTACATACATTTGTAAAAAATGTGATCCATAAGACGAATAAAGATGTAAATATATATATGTCAAAATNAAAAATTGCCTTGTAAAGGTATATTTTAATTTCATTGTAAATCTAGACCGTTAATTATAAGGTCGTAGATCTAACGGTCGAAATTATGTTAGGGTTTTTTCCCTAGAAGACAACCCTCTTTTATGAGGGAAATGTATTTCGGCTATGATTGATGGAAAATATTGTATTCTGAGATAGGAGACTATGAGAGAAAGAAGAGGAAGTTACAATGGGTTTGTTGTAGGTTGTATCCTTTCATATGCTGGATAATAATAAAAGAAGGACCTGGAAATTTCTTTGGTGGACGTAGCCCACACTGGGTGAACCATGTAAATTTGTGTCTCTATTGTATTGTGTATCTTCTGTGTTTTGTTTCCACATTTGTTTTATTTTATTGCTCCATGGTCCTGTTTTTCTAACACACCTCCTTATGGAAATGTCAAACTCATATCAGCTTCCCCTGACCAGCCTAGGGATGAATTTTTTCAAATGTTGTCGTTCCGAATGACTTGCTTTCACAATCCATGGATTCTTCCTTCCCCACCAAACTTGATGGAAGGGATAGGGAATTCTGGCATGGACATGCCCTTGTCCATGGAAGAATTTGCGTACAACATTGTCCAACAAGATTTGGTCGGCCCCGATCCGACTCCCACACAAGATTTAGATCCAGTTATTGAGCCTATTTGGGCTCAAGTTTCTCTTGCCAATACAGATTCTTTAGATCTAGTATTTCCCTTAGATGAGGCGATTATTGAGGCATTGACTGGTCTGGATAGACCCTGGGATGATCTCCATCATAGATCTTACTTCCTCCTAGAGTTAATAAGAATAGAAGAAGGTGGATTTGTGTTGACTATGACTGGAGATAGGTCTTGTCCTATTAATCCTCTGGTTATGCACGCAGTTTATGTTGAGGGTAATATGGCAAGTATCTCTACAAAAATCCTTATAAATATATCCATAATCCCTGGCGTCATGGAGAATGTTTTCATCAAAGTGGAATGATCCCCCGAAGAAATTCGAATTTATATAGAGTTATTTAAGGAATTCCACAATGTTTTTTCCTAGTCTTATGAGGAAATTCCAAGAATTGATCCAAGAATCATCGAACATGAGATAATAACTTTTATTGATGCCAAGTCGATCCGATAGAAGCTTCATCTGGTGAATCCTCAGAAAGTGGCAACGATTAAGGCTGAAGTAGAGAAACTGCTTAAAGTTGGTTTTATCTACCCCGTACAGTTGACGGAATGGATTTCAAATTTTGTTCTGGTTAACAAAAAGTAGGGTATGATTCACATGTGCATGGACTTACATGACTTGAACAAGGCCTGTCCGAAAGATAATTTTCCCACCCCATTCATCGATCAATTGTCGATGAATGCGCAGGTTGCGAGGTTTTTTAATTCATGGATGGTTTTTCGGGATATAACCAAATCCATATCAAACCCAAAGACCAGCATAAAACAGATTTGATTTGTCCTTGGGGCACATTCACATATCGTAAGATGCCTTTTGGCCTGAAGAATGTTGAAGCCACTTTTCAGCGAGCCATGTCTTTTTCTTTCCAAAACCTTGGACATATAGTCGAGGATTATCTTGATGATCTAGCATCACACTCTCACAAGAGACATGATCATCCCACACACCTCTGACTAATATTCGAATGATGTTTCTACTATCGGATTCACTTGAATCCTAACAAATGTAGCTTTTTCATAACATTGATTTCTCTCTTAGGTTTCATTTTTTCAACAACAGGGATCATGGCCAATCCTCTTAAGGTTGAGGCGATAGTTCAGTTTCTTCCCCCGTGCACAATACCCTAGCTTCAGATATTATAGAGGAAAGAAAACTTTCTTAGGAATTTTTTCGAAAACTACACCGAGATCACTAAAGGGTTCATGTGTCTATTGAAAAAGGGAGTCCCTTTCTATTGGGATGAATCTGCTTAGTGCTCTTTTGAAGCATTGAAATGTTCCCTTACATCTGCCCCTCTTCTCTAGCCTCCCGATTATAACAGATATTTCTTGTTGTACTTGGCCGCTGCAGATTCGAACATCGTCATGGTATTGGTTCAAGAGGATGATATGCTCAAGGATCATGTTATTTATTACATAAGTCGAGGCCTAGTTGGGCTAGAACTCAACTATTCCCATGTTGAGAAGCTTTCTCTGGTAGCAGTGCATGCTATCTAGCGGTTATTTCATTACAATATGCTTCACAAGACCACC
Organism: Picea glauca; assembly: GCA_000966675.3. NCBI lineage: Eukaryota > Viridiplantae > Streptophyta > Pinopsida > Pinales > Pinaceae > Picea > Picea glauca. The sequence continues at coordinate 9,239 of JZKD02S2377295.1, forward strand.
GTCATTACCATTGTGAACCCCTTTCAATATATGTTGACATGATGGTTCATTGGAAAAAAGATCAGTATATGGATTATAATCCTCCAGGAATTTGACTTGGATTTTGTTTCCGTGAAATCCAAAAAATCATTGGTCTTCGAGGAACTTTTTTCGGAACTTCCAGTCGAATCTAGTGATGACACGCCTGAAGAATCACCTATCAAAGGAGATATTTTTCTGATCTCATATTCAAACCCCTAGTATGGAGATATACTAGTCTATATCCAAACTTTTAAGTGCTCTTCTTCTTCTTCCCGCGACGAGCATCGACGAATTTGCCATCAGGAACGAAACTATATCATACTCGATGACACTTTGTATCATCGAGGCATAGATTTCATTCTTCACTGGTTCCTTATACATGAGGAAGCAGAGATTTTTCTTAACGAATGCCACACTGGAGCATGTGGTGGTCATTTTTCTGTGTTGTCAACAACCCAAAATATTCTATGTGCTAGTTACTTTTTTCCTACATTAATCAAAGATTGCATTGATTCAATCAAGAAGTGCCACCCATGTCAAATCTTCTCTCGGAAGATGTGGGCACATCCTTCTCCCATGTTTCCCATCATTGATGTTGGTCCCTTCACTAAGTGGGGGATTGATTTTACTACATGTCACCCAACTTTATCTAGGGGGCATCGTTATATCATCGTAGTGGTATAATACTTCACAAAGTGGGTCAAGGCTATGCCAACATTTAACAATGATGGAGAAACAATGACTCTCTTCATTTTTAACCAGATAGTAGCAAGGTTTGGCATCCCGAAGGATATTGTCACTGACCATGGCAGTCTCTTCCAAAAAAAAATGATGTCTAAGTTAACATCAAAGCTTGGGTTGAGGAAATAACATTCATCACCCTGCTACCCACAAGAGAATGGTCAGGTGCAAGCTATGAATAAGTCCCTCAAGACTATTCTTCAGCGGGCAATCAATTCCGCCAAGTCAAATTGGCATTTGATGTTGTACTTAGTGTTATGGGCCTACTAAACGTCTATAAAGACTGCCACCAATTTCTCACCTTTTCAACTCATATACGTGATGGAAACAATATTACCTATTGAGTGCCAGATCCTGTCTTTAAATTTGGCAGTGGAGTTATTGCCAGAGACTTCACCGCTTGAGGAATGCCTATTATATCTTGAGTATCTCGATGAGAAATGTTATGATGCAACCTCGAACAATGAGGCTCATAAGCAATGAGTCAAGTGTCAATATGATCGGTTCGTTCTCCCTCATATTTTCTCCGAAGGCGATCTTGTCCTGGTCTATGATCAAGACAAAGATCCCCTGGAGGCAGGCAAGTTCAAACCCATGTGGTTCAGACCTTTCATCATGAAAGAAGTATTAAATAAGGGAACATACCATTTGTTTGACTTTGAGGGAAATTCTTTGGTGAAGCCTAGAAATGAGCTCTACCTCAAGAAGTATTACTCTTAGGTTGGTCGCCTAGGTGACTTCTTATACATATGTATATTTCTTATACAATTTTTTTTCTTTTTGTTTTATGGACTTGTCATTATTTATGTATTCCTTTTTACTGTGGCAGATGTAAAGTGAATTAGAGTTGTTCTTTGGGTTCGTAGATGGTGCTATCCGACACACTCAGAGGCTTGCTTCTGCATCTTGCGTGGTTTTCACACCTGGAGGCTAGTTTTTATCTTCTGGAGGTATCTTTCTAGGTGATGCCACAAACAATTTTGTCGAGTACAACACAATGATAGAGTTGTATCGTGACAATTTGTCGCATTTAATTTCTCACCTCCGGGTCTACTTAGATGCTTAGTTGGTTGTGTCCCAATTAAATAGAGTCTACCACGTATATGATCCTACTTTACACCAACGTTTCCTTAGGGTACCTCGCTTAGAATGTTACTTTGATTACATTACGTATATCCATGTTCCTAGGAGATTAAATCAAATGAAAGATACTCTAGCTAATCAAGTATTAGATTGGCATGTTGCACACACATACACATGTACATACATTTGTAAAAAATGTGATCCATAAGACGAATAAAGATGTAAATATATATATGTCAAAATGTCATGAGTACATAGGTGGGTGCGAACGCCTAAAAAAATAAGGTTCGGTATACATAACGTGGCTTATTCCCTCAAAAAATATACAAAGGTGCCCTCGGCACATAATAGTCTAGCCTATCTAAGCTAGGGGCCTATTGGCCCTGCTGTAGTGAACGATGACGTTGGCCAAACACTGGAAAAGCTGGACTCAAGTCCATGGCACCCCAACTACATGAGGTTTCATGGAAGACGATAGATCCTCGATCTCGGCCATAGGAACTGTACGAGTGAGCGTGGTGAGGTTGCACTCCACCCACCTCAATACTCTCTCGGCCTCTCCAACTGGAGGTTCCCCTGCAACTGCTAGTCCATCGACTGTTGTTGGTCCCACCTCTAGTTGAGGACGTTGTCAAGTCCTCGTGAAGTCTTTCGCACACACTGGTCCCACATATGTACATAACATATACGCAAAATTCAGTACTCTGATACATATAAAATGATATATATATAATCAATTAAAAATTAAATAACTTTAAAAAACATGATACCTAACTCTCCTCACTCCTCTCCAGGAGGCACGAGCATGTTTGGATCTCTGGAGAAGTTTATTCCAGCGTAGGGGTAGTCCTCTATCATCGGAATCTGTCGTGCCCACCAGTCCAAGAATTTGTCATCAAAGGCCTCTATTGTCCTCCCTCCCCCCTATCATGGTAGCAATGCTTCCCATCTACATATTGTTGGGAAGGAGGCCACATGCCCCCGTACAGTCTCTCTTGGACTCAGATTGGGCACTATCGAAGAAGAAGAACGAGAAAAGGATAGTGTCAAACCCAAAGTTCTTATTGTTGCGCTCTCAGCACTCTGTCAACTGCCTCTTCATGCATGTGAGCATGGTCATACTCCAGTCATATAAATGTGCCTCCTGGCACTGAATAGAATAGTGCATGTGTGCTCGGGAATATTGGTGAAGGGTTGTGGATCCATTAATTTGTCCAATAAGTAGTAAGATCATCCTCAGTGTCAAACTAGTGATCTTGTGAATAGGAATTTGAGAACCTACCTTCTTAGTACTGGCCTCATAGTACATCTTGATGTAGTCCTCAAATGTTGAAAGGCCCTGGGAGAAATGTTTGCAGGTTGACCGGTTCCCCTCTCCTTGAGAGGCCAATCATGAAGTAAATATCCTCATTTGTTGGAGTCAATGGCTGCCCCTCTATCATGAATGCCTTTGCATCTGGATGTTATTAGTCAACCAGGGTATTCAACAGTCTGGGTTGTACCCTCATAAATGGACACCGAAAGAATTTCCACAACCCACATTGTTTCAATGTGGAAATGGATGCAGGGTCCTCATCGACCAGTATATCAATTTCCTCGTGTTCCCTCTCCCTCCAGTGGACATACATATTGTTCCATGGAATATAAAGAGGGAGTTAGCTCTTGCATTTTAATTTTTCCAATCCTTTTGAGGGTGTATGCAGGTTGTTTTAGTCACAGTCACGTATGTACACTAGAAAATTGTTTTTTGCCTGTGTACATATGTGGGTTGTCCTTGGACAACACACGTACATGCATGGCTTCCCTTTTTGGGAGAGCACGCCCCCTCAAAAATAAAAACAAACGCATAAAGAAAGAATGGAAATGCAGGAGGGATACATTTGTACTTACTTGGTCCGAGCGAAAGTTCATTTCGTCCTCTGAATCTCTCGGAATCAACTTCTTTAGAAAAGGGGATTTTTTACCTTTCGATCGGTTTTCAAAATGAAATGGTGAAAATGAGTTTTCAACTTCAATTTATAGACCTTTTTGGCCCTTTTTTCCACTTTTTTGACCCCCTTTGTCATTTTTTCTGGCTTGGAAATCATTTAATTTCGTTCCTAAATTTCTTATTGGATGTTATGATACACTTTTCCTTTTGGTTTGGTAACTTTTTGGGAGATGGGTCACTTTAAAAATCCTTTGGTAAAAGTTGTTTTTCCAAATATTTGCATATAAGTTAGGATTTCACCTCCACTGTCTGCATCTCATTATCTTTTCCTCTTTTCCATAGGATCGATCCCACCGAAGTGTGACACGGAACCATCATTGCTACTTTATAAGTGTCGTAATTAGGTGGTAGATCCTACCTTTACATGGATTCCCTAGATAAATATGTGTTGCAATTTGGCGTCCATGTTGTTTGTAATGACCATAGGCTCAGGAGTCCTTGTTAGTCCTGTCATTATTACAAGATTGAGCCTCATCTGTCTTATGCACCATCGCTCTTGGCCTCACCCTCAGGACTCCCAAAATGAGCACGCTTTGTTGTTTTTCAAGCTCGCTTTGAAATTCGACGAGACTGCATTTATGCTTTTCGATCTTGTCAGGATTAACTAAGAAAAGTAACCTCTTGGAGTCTTCTTTAAGACCTTTTCATACTATCTAAAAATGAAAATATTGTCGAGCGATCTTGTTTCCCTTCATGCTCACCAAACTCAAATATGAAGGCACGTTTGTCTGGCAGTATTTTACCCCTTTTTCGGTCTGGATGGTCAATTGTATGAATAAAGGTATACTGTAGGAATCTCAGTTCACTAGAAGAGTATTCTCAGGTATAAGTTTAACCCTTTTTCGGGCCCGAGGGACTAAATTTACGAAAAAGGAACATTATCCTTGGTTTTGGTTTATCATTTTTTTCAGGCCTTGGGGATAACTTATGAAAAAGGAACCCCCACAGAATCCATAGTTAAGCTCTTTTCAGACTCTCTAAAATTGAAAAGATCATCGAGTGACCTTGTTCCTTCACACTAGTTAAATTGGTCTAGAAGAACATCTACTAGCATGAGTTTACCCCTTTTTCCAGCCTGTATATTATAGAGGAAAAAGGTATGCCTCGGGAGATTCATCTCACCCAGAGAGTTCTCCTCAGTAACTTTTATACATTTTTTAGCTAAGGGGACTAAATTCAGAAAAATTTTGTGAGTCCATAGTTAAGCTCTTTTCAGACTCCTTAAAATTGAAAAGATTGACGAGTGATCTTGTCTTTGTCACACTCGTTAAAATGGTTTTGAATAGACGTATTTTTGGTTCCAGTTCACCCCTTTTTTGAACTGACTAGACTATATCCGAAAAAGGTACTCCCTAGAGTCTTCTTTTATGTTTTTTTAGACTCTCTAAACGTGAAAAAACTACCAAGATTACCTTCTCTAGGCTTGTTAAAAATAAATTGAAGGGGGTTTCATTGTGTCTTGCTAATCGCATTTTCATCCCTGCATATTTGGCCTAATGTCGAATCCATGTTTCTCTCAACTGAACCTTTGAAGCATGCCTTATACGAAATCCTTGTAGCACTTTGCCTCTATGAACTGACACCTTGGCCCATGGATGAATTTTCCTCGAGTGTCCTTTCCTTGCACATGTCTCCTTTCTCTAAGCATTAGTGTGTTCCTTTCACCTAGAACTAGTATGCTTTCTTGCAACACTCGTTCCTCCTTTGTAACATAGCATTCTTTTATTATTTTTCAAGATCTTTAAAAAATTGAAAAAGACAAAAAAAATCAAAAAGCCCAAAAAGAGGGGATGGGAAATATGTATTCTTTTTTGGCAGTACAATGAGTCTCCCTTGGACAAAGCACATCCTTCTGTTTGTTCGTCAATAATTGAGATAAAATATGACCTTAGGAATTTTTTCTCACAACATAGAGTTCTGTCCTCCTCCATTTGGTTACTCTTCCAAACACATGGAGAGTTTACGCTGCCTCCTGCATCATGAACTTATGTAAATATCATGTTGCCTGAGCCTAATAATTTTTCATGCTTTTGTCCAAGGGAATTTTCACCCAACTTGAGTCAACCTTTCTACAACTTGTCTCTTAACCTCATGAGTTGGTGATCCTGAAAGTCTAGTCAAGTCCTGATTCAAAATCAACGAAGTTCTCTACCTGATCATCGAGATCCTCTTGTATTTTTCCGACGAGCTGTCAAAGACCTATGGGTAGTGAAATCATACACTCATATTGTAATCCTACCTGATTTTTGAATATTTTGAAGTTGTTTCTCAAGCTATGAAGACCTCATCTCCAGCCATCGAGCATTATTGGATTCTTGAAGATGGATACTATACTTGTATATCTTTGATTTTGAGATGTAGATCTGTTGTGTATTTCTTGCGGCTACAATTTATATAGTTATATGACT
>JZKD02S2377295.1:15491-29952 GCA_000966675.3 Picea glauca
ATCATGGTAGTAAATAATGTTTTAGTTGTTGATTATTAACATTGCATAACAATTCTAATTAGTAGATAAATTAATGTTATGAGTAATTATATGTGTATGTATGGTATTTTGAGAAAAAAATTACTCATGAATAGTTGAATGGGTATAATTAATAAGTATATATCTTCAATATCTCAGAACAGTTCTTAGTCTTGAGATTTTAAATGGTTAAAATAAATTGAAAGAATCATGGACTATAAGTGTTGATTATGTGTCTTGAAGGTCCTAACCCTGTATGTGTAGGGCGTGGGTGGTTAGGTGATGATATTGTCTTAGAATTTAATTAGGTATGATGTTGGACTAATTATAAATTGCTCAAGCTTAATTTGTTGTATTTGCTTTGGTATAATTGATGTTTGTCAAATAAATATATGGTTATTATCATTTACTTCACTGAAATTGATTAGGATGTTAAATATTACAACATTACTTCCCCATCTAGTTATAATTGCAATTACGAAATATCTTAGAATGTAAAAAAAAAATATTGACATTTCATAGAATCTTTTAAATGGGAATTACATAAGGTATCAGAGCAGGGTTCAACACTTCGAACAATGGACCCGACACAACTTTCATTTTTGCACTAATTTAGTATGTGTAGACTCGTAACTAATTCATGTTAAATTTTTGTTATGGAAGGTGATAATGTATAGAGGAGGAAGAAGGGGTAGGGGTAGGGCTGCAAGAGGATGCGCTATGCCTCCTTCGACGCCGCAACCTACACCAATAAATTCACCTCCTCGAGAAGAGGAACGAGCTCCGAATCAGGAACAAATATCATCCAATGAAGTGATAAATATGATGAGATCCTTCCAAAGGATGTCTGAAGCATTGATGAACCATTTGGAGAAGGAGGAAGAGGGAGTATCTACTCCCGTTGAGGGATCACAAAATCCCACTAGAAACGACATCCATAGGGAGTTAGAGAAGGTTAAATTCCCATAGTTTGGGGATCTACTGATGGTTAGGCCGCCGAGGCTTGGCTTGAGAACACGACAATGTGTTTTTCCTTGAGGGATTACACCTCCAATATGAAGGTTTGTATGGGTTTTTTATAACTTAAGGGAAATGCTCTTTTGTGGTGGAAGACACTTCTTCCATAGCTGGGAGTGAGTATTTATGACATTTCATGGGAATTATTCAAGGAACACTTCCATGAAAGATATTTGTCAAAGGAATTCATTGAGCATTAGCTTAATGAATTAAATGATCTTCGTCAAAGAGGATGATCTATACTTGAGTATGAGACTAGATATATGGATTTGTTGCGGTATGCACCACACCTCAACACTAAGAAGTTGAAGGTGAACAAGTTTGTCTATGGAATGAACTTCAATATCAGGGAAAGAGTGAGGATTTTTTATCCAGGTGGATATTGGTGGCCACCCACCTATTCCAATTGGCTCCTCGTGTCCGTTTTTAATTCAATGTCTTTTTGTACCGCTTTATAATTGTGAGATCTACACTTTTGGGGTTGTTTGAAGCCTCCCACATTATCTAGGTGGATATGGGTGGCCTCTCGCCTAATCCAACTGGATTATTTTGTATCTTTTCATGTCAGCACATCTTGTTGTACTTCCAGGGCTGTTTTGGGGCCCTAAACATTGTTTTCTTGACTCACCATAGTCAAACTGTAGACAGAGTCAAAGTCTGATGGGATAATGTGTAGTTCTCTGAAATACCTTTCCAACAGGCTATCACGTGCCTAAAATGAAGGTCGTATGAAAAATTTACGACCCTAGGAAGTTGAGGTACCAAATTATACCAACTTACCCATAGGGCCCGCATGACTTTTGGCGTTTCGCCTTCTAGGGTTAGGTTTTTGGATGTCTAGGGTTTTGGAATTCATGAGTAATATGAAAAGGGCCTATGGAGCCTCATTGTAATCCATTCTGCTCAGACAAATGCGTGTAGCAACAAGATCTCTTCTCAGAGATAGCTACCACCATTCGAGCAAGTTTCAGTTCTGCAGTTTTACAATTTTATCCTATTTCATTATTTAATAGAATATATTGTTCACTGGATACTTGTGTTATTATTCCTATCTCTGTTTTTATTGTATTCAGTATGTTAATCAATTCATTCCACTCCTAAATACAAATCAATTTTAATGCCTCATACCTTCCACAAAGAAGTATAGAAGGTTATCATTGCAGAAGAGGAGATCAATAGTAGTGGACAGAAAAAACCACTAAGGCCAACCGAATCTATAGCTCCAAGGACAACACCACAATAGTTAGTTAGTTGACTCGCAACAGTGTGCAAATATGCACTGAGAGGACCGGTTTTTTCAATTCCTCAACGCCCAACTATCAACCAGAGACCACCATATCAACCACCTACCCAACAAAAATATATATTGGTACATAAAAACTGATCAACACCTCAAAACAATAGACTTGAGAGCAGTAAATACTCAATATGGAAGTAGGAGCCAAGGTCCTAAGAGGGGGTGTTGGACATGTGGACAACTGCATTATTAGAGAGACTTCCCCTAGGAGCAGAAGGGAGCTAATATAACTCAAAGTCAGACGATTGTGGGGGATATGGGCAAGGCCCATAGGATACATGTAGTGGTGAATAATCGCCAGGCATAACACTAGCCTACAATGCTTGAGACTACAAGTAAAGTTAATAATAAAACGTTTTTCAATTTTAATAGACCTAGGAGAAACTGATAGTTTTATTTCTCATGTTGCATTCAAAATATTAAAGGTAAAATCTATCGAACATAAAGAATTTGGTGAAGTTGAGATGGCGTCTGAAGAAAAACAAAGAGTTGGAGGACTAGTGAAGGATTGTGATATTGAATTAGGTGAATGCATATCTAAGGTACCATTATATATCACAATTCTAGGATCCTATGATATTGTGATTTGTATGGATTGGTTGGAGACATATGAGGCAATCTTAGACTATAAGAACAAGAAGTTATCTTTTGTAGATGACTTGGGACATAAAAAAAATTAGTTTGAAGGAACCAAGGGGTGTCCTTAAGATTTATAACTTCCTTACAAATTAATAAGAGTATGAGGAAGGGATGTACACTATATGTGGTATTATCCATGAATGATCAGGAAGACACTCTTAAGCTAGAATATTACCCTGTAGTGTCAGAATTCATGGATGTATTCCCATAAGAATTGTCTGGATTTCCACTTAAGAGGGAATTGGAGTTCGCGATTGAACTCAAACAAGGTACTGAACCTATTGCTAGGATGTAATATAGGAGAGTAATAGCCTATGCATCAAGGAAAATCAAAATCATTGAAGAGAAATATGCAACTCGTGATTTGGAGTTTTTATCTATAGTCCATGCATTAAGGATGTGGAGGCACTACCTAGTAGGTAGGAAATTTTAACTAAAAAATGATCTGGTCCAAATTTAGGAGCAAAACAAACTGATTAATAGACTAAATACAATAAAAACAAAGATATGAATAACAAAACAGATATCTAGTGAACAATATATTCTATTGAATAAATGAAATAGGCTGAAACTGTAAAATTGCATAACTGAAACACTTGCTTGAATGGTGATATCTATCTCTGAGAAGATATGTGGCTGCTATGCACATTCGTATGAGCAGAATGATTACAATGAGGCTCCAGATTTATTTTTGATATTACTCATGAATGCCAAAACCCTATACATCCAAAAACCTAACCCTAGGAGGTGAGACATCAAAATTCATGTGGGCCCCTATGGGTAAGTTGGTACCTCAACTTTTTGGGGTTGTATCTTTTGAGTACGACCTCTGTTTTAGGTGCGTGATATCCTGTTGGAAAGGTATTTTAGAGAACTACACATTATGCTGTCAAACTCTAGCTCTATTTATAGTTTGACTGTGGCGAGCCAAAAAAAACACTATTTAGGGCTCCAAAACGACCCTGGAAGTAAAAAAAGATGTTTTGAAATGAAAACATACAAAATAGGCTAGTTGGATTAGGTGAGAGGCCACCAATATCCACCTGGAATATGTGTAGGGATTCAAACATCCCCATAAGTGTAGAAGCCACAATTACAAACAAGTACAAAAGAACGTGTTGAAACAAAAACTAACAAGAGGAGCCAATTAGAATAGGTGGGTGGCCACCAATATCCACCTCGTTTAATCCTCCCCCCTTAGGAAGAAATGGTTGCCATTGCATCGATTTCCCCCATTAGGTGAGGAAAATTATTTTGGATTTTCCCCAGGTGAGCCACTTTCCTTGTTGTAGGATATGCCTTGCCTTGCCAACCTGATAAAGTTGGATCTTCTGCTGGCAAGTGCCCTTGACCTGTGTGTCCACTATCTGATCTGTGGATGCTTGTTCCATGTAGTTAGGGTTGAGATCTTTTGGTTTCAACTATTTTTTGATCTCTGAGGTGTCCAATAATGGTGGAAAATATGGCCGAAGGAGGTCCACATTGGACATTAGGTGAAAGACAAGCAATGATGGAGTGTTGAGCTCAAAAGCATTGTTACCCATAACCTTGGTGATGGTGTAAGGCCCATAGCGAAGTGGGCAAAGATTCTGATGGGGCTCTGTAAGACACTCCTTCTATAAGTGTAACCAGAACTTGTCTCCAATCTGAAACTGGTGCAGTACCCTGTGTTGATCAAGACACTTCTTGTACTTAGCATTGGCTTTATGAAAAATCTCCTTGACCTATTGGTGGATGTGCTGACTCTGCTCAATGAATCTGGTGGCTTTGTCAGTCTCGGACTAAACATGGGAAGAGTCTGTCTGTGTGGTTTCTAGAGGTAGTGCAACATCAATGGGACCCAAGGGTTGGAATCCTAGTCCCACCTGAAATGGGCTATGGCCGATGGATCTATGGAGAGCTCTGTTGTAACTGTGTTAAACATAGGGGAGACTCTCATCTCATGTATGTGGATGCTTAGAGTTGTACATGCATAGGATGTGCATGATCATCCAAATTACGACCACTATTTGGTCATCTGTTTGGGGGTGGAAAGAGGTGGATTTAGTGATCTTGGTGTCCAATAGTGACCAGAGACTCAACCAAAATGTGTTGAGGAACTTGTCATCCCAGTCAGAGATGATGGTCTGTGGTATCCCAAAATGGACCCACACTCATTCGAAGAAGAGCTTGGAAGTATCTTCCACTGTGATGTTCTTCTTACAGGTTGTGAGGATGACCATCTTTGAAAACAGATCAACGACCACAAATACACAATCATTGCCTTGCTTGGTGGATGGAAGGCCAGACATGTAATCCATCGAGATGGATTCCAAATGATTCTTGGGGGTAGGAATAGGGGTATATAAGCCTTGCTTCTTGATGGTTGTCTTGGAAATGGCATAGGCAGTGCAAGATCTGATATACTTGCTAATGTCCTGGAAAATTTTTGGCCAATAAAAATGTTTCTGGAGAACGACCATAGTTTTCTCCACACCAAAATGTACTGCCACCCGATTGTAGAGGGATTCCCAAATCAACTTTGCATGCTTGTTTGCAGGAACACAGAGATGGCCCAGATGTCATAACATCTTGTCGTGAATGTGAAAATCGGTGATATTTTCACATGTACCCAAGAGCTGGTAGGTGGTGGCGAAGTTTGGATCTTGTTGATAAAGTTGGGGCCACTCAGATGCCTCATGTCCTCAGGAATGGAGCAAGGTGGTGAGTGCAGTTATAGGAGGTCGACTGAGGAAGTTAGTGACACGATTTATGCTCCATGTCTTATACTTGATGTCGAGATGGAACTGTTGTAGGTAGGCGGACCATTTCTGATGCCAATTGTTCTACAAATTCCCCTGTGTCTATATGAACTGTAGTGACTTGTGATCAGTGTGGATGATCTTCTCCTTTCCCAGAATGTAATGTTTCCATTGACGTTAAGATTGTACAATGGAATACATTTCCTTTTCATAGGTGAGGTATTTCTGGACAATATCTGGGAGTGTCTCACTATGGTATGCCACCGGATGACCATGTTGAGTAAGAAATGCGCCTACAACATAGTCAAATGCATCAATATCAATCTCGAACAGTTGTTGCAAATCATGTAAGGAGATTACTGGAGCTGAGAATAAGTGATGCTTCAAATCATCAAATGCTCGTTGTTGTTCCTTCCCCCACACGAAATTTGCCCTGCCACCTCCCTTAGTCATGTGGCTAAGGGCCCATGCAATATGGGAGAATCCCAGCATGAACCCTTGGTAGAAATTGGCGAGTGCCAAGAAGCTCTAAAGCTCAGTTATTGTGGTCGAGGCTGGCCAGTCACGAATGACTTGGATCATAGCAGGATGGACATGTACCCCATGCTCATCAACAATGTATCCCAATTATTGGACCATGTTCATGCCAATGCAACATTTTTCCAAGTTGGCATATAGCTTGTGCTGTCACAGAGTGCTCAAAACATGTTGAATATATCACATGTGCTCCTCCCAAGTTCTGTTGAAGATCAGGATGTCATCCAAATATAACACCACAAAAGAGTTGGTGAAGGGTCTCAATACATCATCCATAAAGCTCATGAAATTGGTTGCTGCCTTTTTCAGGCCAAAGGGCATGACCAACCATTCGAAGAGACATTATTTAGATTTGAAATTTGTCTTCCATAGATCAGTTGGTTCGATGGGAACCTGGTGGTAGCCAGACTTTAGGTCAATATTGTTGAAGAAATTTGCACGTTTGAATTGGTCAAGAAGGTCATCAATCCTGGGAATTGGGTAGCGCTTTTTGACGGTGTTTGTGTTTAATGATCTGTAATCAATGCAGAGTCACCAAGTCACGTCCTCCTTCTGCACCAGTACAATTGGGCTTCCGCAAGGGGAGGAGTTGGGTCTAATGTGCCCATTTTGAAGAATCTCTTGGATCTGATGCTTGTTTTCATCATTTTCCATTAGTGAGTGACAATAGACTGGTCCATTAGGGAGAGGTGTACCGGGGGTTAAATAAATAGAATGCTTGACTTGGAAGTGCATCGGTACCCTGATGGGTGAGGAGAATATGTCTTTGTACTCTTCCATGATCCTATCCACTTGCTTCTACTGCAAATAGTGGCTCTATGTAGAGGCCACAGATGTGGCAATGACCTTCTTCTTACTATGAGCACGGATCACAAATAAGATGAACTTCCCAGTATTTTAAATGACCTTACTGCATTCTTAGCAGAGATTAAAGAAATAGTGGTAGGCGACACTACCTCTGGTATCCTGTACAATTGTCTACCCAAAGTAATAATAACATTGTGGGGTCTAGACTCGTACACAACATGACGCTTCCACAAATATGGTTTCCCTAAAAGAACATCACAAACTTCAAGGGTATCAATATCACACAATACCTCATCTTTGAAGGGATTGATGTTGTAGGGAAGACGACATTGTTGGCTAACATAGATATCTCTTCCTTAGCGAAGCCAACTGATGGTGTATGGTTGTGGGTGTGGTGTCATTGACAAGTCCAGCCACTTGAGGACCTTTGTTGAGATCAGGTTTTTCTGATTGCTGCTATCGACAATGAAATGAAGTGGAGCCCCCTTTACCCACATCTTTGAGAGAAAGATTCGTTCCACTTCCTCTAGTTATTCTGGTTCACTTGGATGGACTTTGGTGGTAGAGACAGTGGCACTAGATTCAACATCGATAATCCACTTCCCTCCTAGATTTTATTCGGAATCAGAATCAGCCTCTGACTCGAAATCCTTCATCTCGGCCACAAGTGATTGCTTGGAATGAAATTCTTCAGTGTTGTGCCAATGGATTTTATGGTATTCACACAATTTTCCCGTGTCCTTCTTCGTCTTCTCATTTCCATTCTTGTGTTATGGCTTGGACTAGTTGCTAGCGAGAAAAACCCCCCTATGACTACACTAGGGTTCAGAATGTAGGTAGATAAATTAACTGTCTAAAAGTCAACTACTTCTCTAAACTACCCCAAACATGACAAAAATAATATAATAAAATCAAATATGAGGTATATCGGGTAACTATACCTCTACTCCATGTCTGGTGATGATACCCTCATGCTTGGAATTTTTGTTGATTGCACGCCTCCTCCTAGGGATTACCTGCATCGAAAGATTGACAAATAGAAAACTACAAGCATGTTATTTCATATACAAATTAGGGTTAGGTGTTAGAATGTCAAAACATAAACCAATAAAATCATCAATTACACCATGATTTGGGACATGAAAAGTAATTCTTTTATTAATAACTCAATGATTATACCTTTACAATCAAAGTCGGCTACCATTTTGTGAACCTGGTCCAGGATCCTCTTCACCAAGGTCCAAGTGCACCTTTGTATGGCTTCTCCTCTAAACCTTCTGATATCTTCTTGGGAAGTGAATGTGTTCTGATGGAGGAATAAGGAATAATAATGGAATACTAGGAAATTCTCACAAAAGGGATGCAATATCTTGGGCAAGGAGGGGAAGTGAAATCGAGAAAAGTTTCACTGTTCTTATGCTTAGATTTAAAACAAGACCCCAACATGTCCTTTTATATGAAAAAAGGATGGTTATTTGCTTGGGTGATGGGCTATAGCATGTGGATTAGTTGGGAAACTACCCAATAGCTCGTAATCTCAACGAATTCCTTGCAACTTTTTTTTTTCTTTCAAATTTTCAAGTATACATGGGTTGTAGTGGTGCAGCATTCATATGTACAAAATATGTAGTGGTGCAGCAAGCATATGTATGTGGGAAGTAGTGGTGCAGGGTGCGTACATCTTCAAAAAATTGGTTTTTAGGAAGAGAAACTCAGCAGTGCTTTGGCAAAAAATTCAAGTAAAAGGGCCAGAGGCCATGTATGCATGTGTAGAGAAATTTAGGGTTATAAAAGATGCCCCCTAATGTGTGAGGTCAAAAGAGCATCTGATCACTGAAATACATTACAAAATCTTCACCAATGTACGAAAATGAGTGAGCTCGGGACCAAAGTTCAGGAGTTGCCATCTGCAAAAATAAAAATTGTCTCTCTGAGGCAGGCATACCCATGCTCAGGATGAAATAAATCATGGTTTCCAATCAAATACACTGTATATCCAAGTCATATAACTATATAAATTGTAGCCGCAAGAAATACACAACAGATCTACATCTCAAAATCAAAGATATACAAGTATAGTATCCATCTTCAAGAATCCAATAATGCTCGATGGCAGGAGATGAGGTCTTCATAGCTTGAGAAACAACTTCAAGATATTAAAAAATCAGGTAGGATTACAATATGAGTGTATGACTTCACTACCCATAGGTCTTTGACAGCTCGTCGGAAAAATACAAGAGGATCTCGATGATCAGGTAGAGAACTTCGTTGATTTTGAATCAGGACTTGACTAGACTTTCAAGATCACCAACTCATGAGGTTAAGAGACAAGCTGTAGAAAGGTCGACTCAAGTTGGGTGAAAATTCCCTTGGACAAAAGCATGAAAAATTATTAGGCTCAGGCAACATGATATTGACATAAGTTCATGATGCAGGAGGCAGCGTAAACTCTCCATGTGTTTGGAAGAGTAACCAAATGGAGGAGGACAGAACTCTATGTTGCGAGAAAAAATTCCTAAGGTCATATTTTATCTCAATTATTGACGAACAAACAGAAGGATGTGCTTTGTCCAAGGGCGACTCATTGTGCTGCCAAAAAAGAATACATATTTCCCATCCCCTCTTTTTGGGCTTTTTGATTTTTTTTGTCTTTTTCAATTTTTTAAAGATCTTGAAAAATAATAAAATAATGCTATGTTACAAAGGAGGAACGAGTGTTGCAAGAAAGAATACTAGTTCTAGGTGAAAGGAACACACTAATGCTTAGAGAAAGGAGACATGTGCAAGGAAAGGACACTCGNCAACCATTCGAAGAGACATTATTTAGATTTGAAATTTGTCTTCCATAGATCAGTTGGTTCGATGGGAACCTGGTGGTAGCCAGACTTTAGGTCAATATTGTTGAAGAAATTTGCACGTTTGAATTGGTCAAGAAGGTCATCAATCCTGGGAATTGGGTAGCGCTTTTTGACGGTGTTTGTGTTTAATGATCTGTAATCAATGCAGAGTCACCAAGTCACGTCCTCCTTCTGCACCAGTACAATTGGGCTTCCGCAAGGGGAGGAGTTGGGTCTAATGTGCCCATTTTGAAGAATCTCTTGGATCTGATGCTTGTTTTCATCATTTTCCATTAGTGAGTGACAATAGACTGGTCCATTAGGGAGAGGTGTACCGGGGGTTAAATAAATAGAATGCTTGACTTGGAAGTGCATCGGTACCCTGATGGGTGAGGAGAATATGTCTTTGTACTCTTCCATGATCCTATCCACTTGCTTCTACTGCAAATAGTGGCTCTATGTAGAGGCCACAGATGTGGCAATGACCTTCTTCTTACTATGAGCACGGATCACAAATAAGATGAACTTCCCAGTATTTTAAATGACCTTACTGCATTCTTAGCAGAGATTAAAGAAATAGTGGTAGGCGACACTACCTCTGGTATCCTGTACAATTGTCTACCCAAAGTAATAATAACATTGTGGGGTCTAGACTCGTACACAACATGACGCTTCCACAAATATGGTTTCCCTAAAAGAACATCACAAACTTCAAGGGTATCAATATCACACAATACCTCATCTTTGAAGGGATTGATGTTGTAGGGAAGACGACATTGTTGGCTAACATAGATATCTCTTCCTTAGCGAAGCCAACTGATGGTGTATGGTTGTGGGTGTGGTGTCATTGACAAGTCCAGCCACTTGAGGACCTTTGTTGAGATCAGGTTTTTCTGATTGCTGCTATCGACAATGAAATGAAGTGGAGCCCCCTTTACCCACATCTTTGAGAGAAAGATTCGTTCCACTTCCTCTAGTTATTCTGGTTCACTTGGATGGACTTTGGTGGTAGAGACAGTGGCACTAGATTCAACATCGATAATCCACTTCCCTCCTAGATTTTATTCGGAATCAGAATCAGCCTCTGACTCGAAATCCTTCATCTCGGCCACAAGTGATTGCTTGGAATGAAATTCTTCAGTGTTGTGCCAATGGATTTTATGGTATTCACACAATTTTCCCGTGTCCTTCTTCGTCTTCTCATTTCCATTCTTGTGTTATGGCTTGGACTAGTTGCTAGCGAGAAAAACCCCCCTATGACTACACTAGGGTTCAGAATGTAGGTAGATAAATTAACTGTCTAAAAGTCAACTACTTCTCTAAACTACCCCAAACATGACAAAAATAATATAATAAAATCAAATATGAGGTATATCGGGTAACTATACCTCTACTCCATGTCTGGTGATGATACCCTCATGCTTGGAATTTTTGTTGATTGCACGCCTCCTCCTAGGGATTACCTGCATCGAAAGATTGACAAATAGAAAACTACAAGCATGTTATTTCATATACAAATTAGGGTTAGGTGTTAGAATGTCAAAACATAAACCAATAAAATCATCAATTACACCATGATTTGGGACATGAAAAGTAATTCTTTTATTAATAACTCAATGATTATACCTTTACAATCAAAGTCGGCTACCATTTTGTGAACCTGGTCCAGGATCCTCTTCACCAAGGTCCAAGTGCACCTTTGTATGGCTTCTCCTCTAAACCTTCTGATATCTTCTTGGGAAGTGAATGTGTTCTGATGGAGGAATAAGGAATAATAATGGAATACTAGGAAATTCTCACAAAAGGGATGCAATATCTTGGGCAAGGAGGGGAAGTGAAATCGAGAAAAGTTTCACTGTTCTTATGCTTAGATTTAAAACAAGACCCCAACATGTCCTTTTATATGAAAAAAGGATGGTTATTTGCTTGGGTGATGGGCTATAGCATGTGGATTAGTTGGGAAACTACCCAATAGCTCGTAATCTCAACGAATTCCTTGCAACTTTTTTTTTTCTTTCAAATTTTCAAGTATACATGGGTTGTAGTGGTGCAGCATTCATATGTACAAAATATGTAGTGGTGCAGCAAGCATATGTATGTGGGAAGTAGTGGTGCAGGGTGCGTACATCTTCAAAAAATTGGTTTTTAGGAAGAGAAACTCAGCAGTGCTTTGGCAAAAAATTCAAGTAAAAGGGCCAGAGGCCATGTATGCATGTGTAGAGAAATTTAGGGTTATAAAAGATGCCCCCTAATGTGTGAGGTCAAAAGAGCATCTGATCACTGAAATACATTACAAAATCTTCACCAATGTACGAAAATGAGTGAGCTCGGGACCAAAGTTCAGGAGTTGCCATCTGCAAAAATAAAAATTGTCTCTCTGAGGCAGGCATACCCATGCTCAGGATGAAATAAATCATGGTTTCCAATCAAATACACTGTATATCCAAGTCATATAACTATATAAATTGTAGCCGCAAGAAATACACAACAGATCTACATCTCAAAATCAAAGATATACAAGTATAGTATCCATCTTCAAGAATCCAATAATGCTCGATGGCTGGAGATGAGGTCTTCATAGCTTGAGAAACAACTTCAAAATATTCAAAAATCAGGTAGGATTACAATATGAGTGTATGATTTCACTACCCATAGGTCTTTGACAGCTCGTCGGAAAAATACAAGAGGATCTCGATGATCAGGTAGAGAACTTCGTTGATTTTGAATCAGGACTTGACTAGACTTTCAGGATCACCAACTCATGAGGTTAAGAGACAAGTTGTAGAAAGGTTGACTCAAGTTGGGTGAAAATTCCCTTGGACAAAAGCATGAAAAATTATTAGGCTCAGGCAACATGATATTTACATAAGTTCATGATGCAGGAGGCAGCGTAAACTCTCCATGTGTTTGGAAGAGTAACCAAATGGAGGAGGACAGAACTCTATGTTGTGAGAAAAAATTCCTAAGGTCATATTTTATCTCAATTATTGACGAACAAACAGAAGGATGTGCTTTGTCCAAGGGAGACTCATTGTACTGCCAAAAAAGAATACATATTTCCCATCCCCTCTTTTTGGGCTTTTTGATTTTTTTTGTCTTTTTCAATTTTTTAAAGATCTTGAAAAATAATAAAAGAATGCTATGTTACAAAGGAGGAACGAGTGTTGCAAGAAAGCATACTAGTTCTAGGTGAAAGGAACACACTAATGCTTAGAGAAAGGAGACATGTGCAAGGAAAGGACACTCGAGGAAAATTCATCCATGGGCCAAGGTGTCAGTTCATAGAGGCAAAGTGCTACAAGGATTTCGTATAAGGCATGCTTCAAAGGTTCAGTTGAGAGAAACATGGATTCGACATTAGGCCAAATATGCAGGGATGAAAATGCGATTAGCAAGACACAATGAAACCCCCTTCAATTTATTTTTAACAAGCCTAGAGAAGGTAATCTTGGTAGTTTTTTCACGTTTAGAGAGTCTAAAAAAACATAAAAGAAGACTCTAGGGAGTACCTTTTTCGGATATAGTCTAGTCAGTTCAAAAAAGGGGTGAACTGGAACCAAAAATACGTCTATTCAAAACCATTTTAACGAGTGTGACAAAGACAAGATCACTCGTCAATCTTTTCAATTTTAAGGAGTCTGAAAAGAGCTTAACTATGGACTCACAAAATTTTTCTGAATTTAGTCCCCTTAGCTAAAAAATGTATAAAAGTTACTGAGGAGAACTCTCTGGGTGAGATGAATCTCCCGAGGCATACCTTTTTCCTCTATAATATACAGGCTGGAAAAAGGGGTAAACTCATGCTAGTAGATGTTCTTCTAGACCAATTTAACTAGTGTGAAGGAACAAGGTCACTCAATGATCTTTTCAATTTTAGGGAGTTTGAAAAGAGATTAACTATGGATTCCATGGGGGTTCCTTTTTCATAAGTTATCCCCAAGGCTTGAAAAAAATGATAAACCAAAACCAAGGAGAATGTTCCTTTTTCGTAAATTTAGTCCCTCGGGCCCGAAAAAGGGTTAAACTTATACCTGAGAATACTCTTCTAGTGAACTGAGATTCCTATAGTATACCTTTATTCGTACAATTGACCATCCATACCGAAAAGGGGTAAAATACTGCCAGACAAACGTGCCTTCATATTTGAGTTTGGTGAGCGTGAAGGGAAACAAGATCGCTCGACAATATTTTCATTTTTAGATAGTATGAAAAGGTCTTAAAGAAGACTCCAAGAGGTTACTTTTCTTAGTTAATCCTGACAAGATCGAAAAGCATAAATGCAGTCTCGTCGAATTTCAAAGCGAGCTTGAAAAAAAACAAAGCGTGCTCATTTTGGGAGTCCTGAGGGTGAGGCCAAGAGCGATGGTGCATAAGACAGATGAGGCTCAATCTTGTAATAATGATAGGACTAACAAGGACTCCTGAGCCTATGGTCATTACAAACAACATGGATGCCAAATTGCAACACATATTTATCTAGGGAATCCATGTAAAGGTAGGATCTACCACCTAATTACGACACTTATAAAGTAGCAATGATGGTTCCGTGTCACACTTCGGTGGGATCG
>JZKD02S2377306.1:0-17920 GCA_000966675.3 Picea glauca
TTGACCTTTATTACATCAGAATATATTATTCTACCTACGTGAGGGGTTAGGTCCCTAACAATAAAACCCTCTATTTTACTTTCTTTCAAAGTTTTGAAAGACACCGATGCAACCACTAATAACCGTATTGTTCCCAGTGCTTTTCTGTCAAGAACCTCCCATTATTTGTATTTCATGGTCGTCGGCTTCTTTGTTAGTCTACCCAATGGTAGGAATAGATCCTTCTAATATAGATAGTCTTCCATTTGCAACTTCCATGGATGGTAGCTTTGTCCATTAAGTTTTTGGACCCTAAAATTTCCTTCTTATGCCATTTCTCCCACTTGAACTAGGAACCCTCCTTTCCTGCATGTTTTACTAGCAAAATAATCCTTTGTATATTATACCATTTGTTAGGAATTAGATTGCAAAGCAACAAAATAATGCAGAAATAAAACATAGAAGAGAATAATAGAAATAGACACATAGATATGCATGGTTCAACCAATATGGGATACGTCCACAAGGAAATTGTTAGTCCTTCCTTTATTATTATCCAACAAATTAAGGGATACAACCTACAACACACCCAATGTAACTTTATCTTCCTTTTCTCACAGTATCCTCTCTTAGAATACAATATTCTCTATGATACACAACCACAATACAATTCCCTCATACAAAAACGGATTTCCTTCTTGGGTGAAAACCATAAAGAAACTTCTAACATTAGATCTGTGAACTTATAATGAATGGTCCAGATTGACTATGAAATTACAATATTTTACAAGGGAATTTTTCAAAAATTTTATTCGGAGGCGCATTGGCCACCATGCCCCCTAGACAGGGGGGTAAGTCACACATAGACCCCGAGAATAAGGTGGGTAGGATTACCTTCAAATGAATCAGGAAGATAATCTAGATCCACAACCAATATCCTAATTGTTTAGGGTTTAACACAAACATCATTGGCAATTGATCATTTTCTCAGGCTTCTTCATCTCATAGTTGTAATGGGATTGTAGCCATCAAAGGAGTTATAGATTTTTAAACTCATAGTAAAATATTTCAATGGTGATCCCTTATTTATAACATTATATTATGATTCAAATCCCAAAGTAAAAGAGAAACTAGAAAATAAGTTGGAGGAGAACATGCCACAAAAAAGGTAATCCTAGGTGGTGAAGAAGAGCAAGAAGAGGATGAGATTAATCATTGGCAACAAAGTCTCACTAGATGATATCAATCATTATCAAATATTATCTTTGGTGGGAAAATTTTATGCGTTATTTATTTATTAAGTTCCCTTGGGTCTAGGTGGAAAAGTTTCAATTATTAAGTCGTATATGTCCTATTTTTCCACATTTTATCCAAACACTAGAAAAATTTTCATTTCATAGGAGGAGAAATAGGCACTCAAGGATCATCATTGGTTTTGGAACGACCCTCATCTATCACTAAAAATTTGGGAACAAAGGTTCAATCTAAATAAGGAGGCATATACTTATCAATCTATGTGGTTTAATATTTCCAAGGTTGCCATTCAAACTTAGGAAGGACCAAAAATTGTTGGACAAAGAAAACACTCTAGGGATATTTATATATATCTATCCAAACCATTGCTCCAAATCAGATAGAATAGTAGTAAAATTTTGTTGAAATCAGATAGAATAGTAGTAATAAGGGGGTTACCATATTCTATGAAAATAACATATGGAAGATGGAATGTTATTCAATGTGTAGATTATCAAAATGTCCCTTTTTTATGCCACTAATGTTGTTAATATGATCATATGCAATAGTTTTCTCTTTAAATAATGGAAGAAGGATTACACTCTAGGGTAAAATGATCCAAGGTTATGACTATTTGACACCCATAATGGCTGGAGGAAATGATGCTAGTCCATATGGTAATAAGACCAATAATGATAAGTAATGAAAAGAGACACACTAGTGCTCTCATTAGGCTCAAACTAGAAAAGTGTCTTTCGCGGGCTCTAGCAAGAAACTTGAGATAAAGAAGTAAAAGTTTGAGGAGGGTCTATAGGTGTATAGTGGGGAATATTCTCCTACTAGGGATATTAACACTCCTTCTAAGGTGGAGGATATTAGATTATACAAGTCCTTAGGACATATGTAAAAAATATCTCTAATTGTTGGGTAAGTGTAATTTGTTCATGTTAACAAGCCCTACTCCTCTAATGCTCATTTTTATGGAATGGGGAATTACTACAAAAAAGGAGTGAGGGGGAAAAAAAATAAATGTATTTTCCAATTCCAATTGGGATATGTGGGGAAGTGATTGATTTCAATAAGGTAGAACAACTTGGTAGTAAGATACAAAATTTTCCAAATCAAAAGAAGAAAGTCATAAGGTATGAATTACGTTCCTATAAGTAATCAATTGATGATGTGCACGATGGAGATGTGGAAGGGGACATCCAAACAGATGGTGGTGACAATGGTATAGACCTATCACAAGGAAGAAAGTCATACATACACTTGGAAATGGAAAAAATTGAACAAGAAGTAAAGGAAGACAAAGAAAGAACTATTCTTGGACGCTTAGAGCTGGAAAGTCCTCCAAAAGTATTAAAACATGATTATGATACCTATGAATATTTGAGGATTGGGTGAAACCCAAAAAAATAATGAAATTCATAGACTAGTGTTGGATAAATAGTTTTGGACATAATTTTGAGAAAAATCTAAGTACAAAGAAAGTGCGTAGAAGGAAGGATTCACACATAATGAAGGAATCATGTAGAAGGAAGTAAACGTGTAGAAGGAAGGAATCATGCAAAAGGAAGGATTTGCGTTGAAGATAGAAAGGTTGCAGAAGGATGAGAAGGACAGAGACAATGCAAATACAAAAAGGAAAAAGAAAGCGAGTGAGAAAATGAAGCACAAACGACGATAGTGTGACTTTCCATAAATAGAAGGACACAAAAAAAGATATATAAAGAACAAGAAGTAGAAGAAGGAAAATAGGTGGTTAAGTGAATATGGCTATGCCATGGATTGTAATGGCTTGTTTTGGAATAGATAAGAATATAACTTGAAAAACTATATTTTTGGGTATAAATATGTAACGAGATTGAGAGATAAAGATATAGAGAGATAGATGTATGCGTATGTAAGTGTGAGGAGGTGTGCATGAAAGAGAATTGAGGTTATGGAAGCATCTTGAATGTAATAGTCAGTTAGTAAGAAAGAAGATGAATAAAGAAGGATTTTAGAGAAGATATTGTGTCTTGTGTTCCTACTTGTCTTTATGTATTCATGAATGATGATATAATTTGTAGAAGGAATTCAGTATATGGATTGGTTAGGCTATAATTTTCATGTATGGTTGTGATAGTTTAGGTAATAATAAAGAACATATAAAATTTAAGATCGGGAAGAATGATTCATGCAACAACCTCCCTTTCCCTTACTGCTGCAAAAACTTGGTTCTTCCAGCCCCAATAGATACCTCCAGTGAGACTTCATATGGGAAAGCAGGTGATGCCGAAAGGGTCGATATCTTGAGGTGTTTTTTGGTCATGGTCAACCTGAACCCTGGGTCTAATAACCCCTGCTTAGACAAGATGTATCCAACAAATGGTTTCGTTGTTGGGAACGAGAACTTGCGACTAAGGGAGGGTTTTGGAGGATGACTAAGAAATAAATCATTGAATCATTGGAAAAAAAAGAATGGGACTTCACATGATAAGTTAATGGGAATCCTCAGATGAGTGATGACCAATGGATGCAAAAGTACGTGTTCACCAATCAACAAGAAATTTTCTTAGGAAAATTCTCAAACATTCAGATTGGGTGGCTAGAAAGGTTAGTAGAGAAGACATGAAGGTTTAGTGTTATAGCACCAAAGAATTGGACTATGGAACTGGTAAGGAAACTAAATTTGGTAAGTAACCCAAATACTTGAGCAATTGATTTTTTTTTGGATAGTATACTAGGGGGTTATGTTACATAATTTATAGTAGATTGCATTTAGGCATACAATGTTGTAGAAAAAAATATTTTCAAAGGCCCACGTGGGAGGTTGTTGAAATCATTAAATATGTGGATAAAGATGCTATTATGTGAAAATAATGTGATGATAATGAATTCTAACAACTAAACATGATTTGTGCACATAGGGGAGTTGGAGGATAACAAAAGGACCGCCCGAGAAAAGGGACGAAGCCATGAAAGAGGAAGGAAGGGACTGAGAATGCAAGAAGGTAGTACACTAGAGGAAGACTACGAAATTAGAGAGTTGTGCGGAGTAAGGAGGTATAAAAGGAAAAATACTAGGGATGGGAGAGAAGAGTTGCATAGTGAGCCAAAAGTATGGGAACCTTACGCAAAAGTATGAATCGTAGAGATACCATATATAGGAGGTGGAGAAGAGGGGTTCTAGTCCATTCCAATAATATAAGAGATAGTAAGTCCTACTCAGACATGATCCTGTGTTGAATCCACGACCTCATGTGGGTCACCAAAATCATAAATAACATGTGAATACTTCTCAAAATCCTTCATAATTAAACAAGGAGGACAAAACAACACCAGTCAAAATAGTGGGAGTAGTGCGCAGAGTCAAAATCAGAGTGTACCAACATCACCAAGAGGAGGGAACACACAGACCAACATGGTGGGGATAGATATTACTTTTAGAATTCCTGAATTCAAGGGAGTAGGGTTGGAGGAACCATAATAACACTTGTTTGTCTGTGATACATTTTGGGCCACTAAAAACATACTGAATGAAGAAATGAATATTGCACAGTTAGTGACAACATTTATAGGTCACGCGCTAGTATGGTATATGAAGTTACATTGTATTACAACTACCGACCATGATAAGAATTTGGAAGAAATAAATAAAGTGTTATTAAAGTAGTTCAAAAAGATAAAGTTAGAATCACAGTATATTACTGAACTGTAGGAGATAAAACAGATGAAAATAGAGTTAGTATGGGATTTTGATCAATTATTTAAGGATGTAATTGGGAGACTGAATTTGTAGATTCTAGATCAATAGTATTAAGACTGGTTCATTGTAGGATTAATACCTCACATTCGTAGACCACTAATTCAACATAAGGTTGTGTCGTATCCCGAGGCACTGGAAATCGCGATGAAGAGTCATCGCTGGAAGAAGACACTGGGGGAATGTCGCAAGTTCAAACACAGTTTGTTTCATTAACAATTTAGCTAGTTGAGCTTACCAAACAAAGGGAAAAACGAGAACAAATTTGGTGTACCAAGTGAAGGACAAAGGGAAACCTCAAGGATGAATTCCCAACATTCGTGCAGTACTGGGAGTAGGAGCACCAAATCCACTACTTGGGGGAGGATACTGCGAGATCTGTAAGAAATGGGGACATCATCCCACTGAGTGTTCATTACTCCAGAAATATCAGAGTACTCCAAAGAACTTATTTTTTACTTTTTGAAAATCTGTAAGACATGAAGAAAAGGACTGTCATGCGTTCAACCTACTAAGGGAGCACACATTAAATATATACAGGATCCAGGATGGGAATAATAGCATGTATGGGAGTGGTGTGAAGTATAACACTCGAAGAGGTTTCAATCAGGGGAACAAAGTAAATTTTTACAGAGGCTGAGGTAGAGGGAATTTTGATCAAAGAGGATGAGGACCGATTATCTGTTAGAACTGTAATCAACCAAGACACTTGGGCCAATATTTCTAGAACCCATGTACCACATCCACATATTGTAGAGCACTGGATCACGCAACAAAGGACTGTCCCCAACTAGTTTCAAAATGGCAAGCTAGAGGTAACCCAAATAAAAATTCTCATCAAAATTAGAATGTGCAAATGATATCAATGGAAAAATGCAGTGAAGGAACAAAAATCATATTCGTTACACATGGAGGATCTCGAACAAGCACTGATATGGAAACTCAAGGAAATAAAAAAGAATAGTGGGTAAGGAAGTCAAGAAGGCCTATGACAGCATTCAACCCACAATAGGAAAAATAAACATACCATAGCACACAAAAGGAAATACTTGAACCACATGGGGAAGCATCCACATCATTGCTATTTCATCTAGAAGACCCAGTGGTACCTAGAAAGTCAAGTGTGCAAGTAAGTACACTAACCAAATTCTTAAAAAGTTGTGTAGAAATTATGAGATATAGAACTATGCTTAATATTTTATACAAAATGATTGATCATTGTGCAAAAGGAAGGGACCCCCCTGTCACACAAAAAATGGTAAGCCAAGTACTACGCAGGAAGAGAACCAATGGGGAATTCAAGTTTAATGAATGGATTAGGGAATACGATGTGGATAATGCTATCCTAGACTTAGGATCATATGTGAATGTACTACCTAACAAGACATGGGAGATGATGGGTGAACCTAAATTAATATTTTCCCATGTCCAGTTAAGGCTCATGAATCATCGTAAGATAGTCCCTATAGGGTGACTAACGGGGGTACCTGTAAACATAGATGGGTGCGCAACATGGAGTATTTTGAAGTGATTGATATCGTAGATGATAGTTAACCTTATCCAACTTTAATGGGACTGGAATGGGTGGTTAATAACCATAAAATTATTAACTTGAAAATAAAGGAGATGATCTTCAAGGTCGGGGATCTAAAGGTTACTATACCCTTGGACCCATCAGAAGTGAAGAGATATACAAAGTTGGTAAGAGAAAATGACGTGGACAATTTATATAATATGACTATGTGAATGGATAATTATGTGAATACAACAATCGATGGTGCACTTATTTGGAGAAGTTTCAGTTCATGCGCATCAGATTCAAAAGATGGTCTAGAGAATTTGCAGCAAAGGATGCATGAAGTATAAACTAGAATATGTGCCTGTATAAACCGATCTTTGCGCTAGATTGGCACATAACTATATGAACCACCTAGGTACGATGGAATAACTAATATTAATATGTTTATAAAATAATTTTAAGTACATGTACCTGAACAACAAAAGTTGTTAGAACTAGATGTCGTCTTAAAATCAAATCTAGCTAGATGGTGGACTGCGTGCAAAAAGAGTATTAAGGACTGGGCATAGTGAATTAGACTCATGTAGATATGATTTAGACTTAAAGAAAAAGTGAGTGCACATAAATACATAAGAGAAAGTAACTCAATGGATCACATGGAAAAATGTATGGATTTATGGCGCTCAGTATCAGAAATAGAATGGACACACTGATTCGTACACACGTTGGATACAATCTTGAGGAATTGGTATTTAGAATTGGAGACGCGCAGAGAGACAACAACATGGGAAGGATTGGTATAGATATTCAAAGTCACATTAACATTTGAACATGAATCTCCCTCCATACAGGGATCCCTACAGGCCATTCAAACAAAGATCTTCTCAAAGGTAGAATTGGTGGAAGAAGAACCCCTAGGTAGTGTGCACACAACTAAATTAATGGTCCATAATCCATTGGAATGATATAATGTCACGGAGGAGGAATACGATGAAGGGGACCCAAGAATTTCCAGGTAACAGAGACATAAGGAAAACATGCAATAGAAGGGCCATAAATGGTATCCACCACATACACACAACCAATAATGACAAATCAAGTCAACATTGGGACAATGAAGAATCCTAAGTTTGTTCACATAGGAGACTATTGGAATGATGAGACAATTGAGAAGGTGGTAGAATTATTACGAGAATATCATAACTTATTTCCCACTACATTCTTAGAGATGAAGGGGATATCAAGTGACTTAGGGGAGATGAAGGTTACACTAAAACCTGGAGCTAATTCAATACGACATAGACCGTACATGTTGAACCCAAGGTATAAGGAGAAGGTTAAGGCTAAACTCGATAGAATGATCAACACTGGAATCATTGAGCCAGTTGAAGAATATGAATGGATTATCCCTATGGTGGTGTCGGACAAAAATACCAGAGAAATTAGAATCTGCGTCGACTTAAGGAAGTTGAATGACGCATGCTTACATGACCCATTACCAACACCACTCACTGATGAAGTACTATAAAACGTAGGAGGTCAAGAAGTGTATTCATTTATTGATGGATTCTATAGGTACCATCAAACAAAAATCATGCAAGAGGAAAGACATAAAACCACATTTGCGACAAAATGGGGAAGTTATCAATACACAGTCATGCCATTTGGATTAAAGAATGCCCCTCTAGTGTTTTCTAGAGTGGTTGTGGCCGCATTCAAAGAGTTCATCCATAATTTTTTGGAAGTGTACTTAGATGATTGGATGGTATTCAGTCTACTATAGGATCATATCAAAGTTCTTTGGCTCATGTTAGATCGATGCACACAGTGTCAAATTTTTGTGAACTTAAAGAAATGCATCTTTCTAGCACCATTTGGAATTCTACTGGGATATATAGTATGCAAGAAAGGCCTATTGTTTGACCCAGACAAGATCGTCATTATTTTGGAATTAGATCCACCAACCTCAGTCAGATAGCTAAGAGAAACTTTGGGACGTACAGGTTATTACAAGAATTTTCTTAAAGGCTACTTGTAGATTACAACACCCATGGAAAAAATGGTGAAGAAAGAAGTCAATTTCCAATGGAATGAGGATTGTCAGAAGGGGATGGACACACTGAAATAGATATGGGTCATTATACCCATTTTGGTCTTCCTATATTGGTACAAAAAGTTCCATGTCCATGTCGATGAATCATCTAATGAACTGGGATCAGTGCTCTCATAACCTGGAGAAGGAGAAATTGATCATCTAATTGTGTTCGCGAGTAGGAAACTGTCTATATCTAAAAAAAATTATACCACTACAGAAGGAGAAGGCCTATCCATGGTCTATGCGCTCTAAAATTATATAAATTACCTACTTGGGTCTCACTTCAATATGTACACTGACCATTTTGCATTCAAATACTTAGTCAATAAGCCTATCTTAGGAGGAAACATATGAAGATGGTTGTTACTATTTTAGGAATATGTTTTTGAGGTCATCATCAAACCTGAGAAGATCAATGCAGGACCAGATCATCTCTCACGGATCTTGATAGGAGGGGATGTAGGTAATTTAGATGATAAATTCTCAGATGCACAGTTATTCACCATTAGGATGGTGGATGATTATTTCATGGACATTGTGGAGTTTCTACATACATGTAAGGCTCCCTTCGACATGATGGTGGCGCATAAGAAACAATTGGTAGTCAAGGAAATATACTATCAACTAATAGCAGGGAACTTATACAAGTTAGGGGCATATGGAATCTTGAGGTGTTCTATATTGGAACATGAAAGAACAACCATATTGGAGGAAGCGCATGATGAGATTGTTGGAGGAAATTACGTAGGAAAAATAATGACACAGGAGATTTTATGCATAAATCTTTGGTGGCCTACATTATCAAGGACATGAAGGAGTATTATCAGTCCTGCAACATATTTCAAAGAGTGGGCAAACCATCTCAACACGATGAAATTCCATTAAATACACAAGTTACGTTGCCAACATTCGATAAGTGGGATATTTATTTTTTGGGTCCCATCAACTCACAATCAAGGAGATCGAGAGCAAGATACATCATTACTGCGACCGAGTATTTAACTAGGTGGGAAGAAGCAACACCATTTGTTGATTTCATGACATAAAATGTTGCGTGGTTTCTATTTGAGAATGTAGTCACTAGGTTTCGATGTTTGTGCATCTTACTTAGCCATTAAGGTGTTTCACGGTTGGGAACCTTTGATGGAAATATCTTGGACAGAATGGTTAGTGGAAGTCAGTTGAAGCTCTATAGAGATAATTGATCGTCTGCATAGTGACCTATACAATGCATAAACCATTGTGTTATAGTAGATGTACCATGGTGACAAGAAAAGAAAGAAAAATGAAATAAAAAGTAGAAAAAGGAAAAACAATAAAAGGGTAGTGATAGGAGACAAAAAAAGAGTAATCAAAATCCCAAGGTATCAGAACTTGCGCAATTGAACTGATCATCTTAAATGAAGTGAACACTGTGTCAATTTCAATGACAAGATATGGAAAGGCCTTCCTGTGACAAGCAACAAATTAATATGCAGGTTGGCATGAAAATAGCGTTAAATACAGTCACGTAGGGAAAATACAATTGGATGGTTGGCCTAACAGATCATTAAAGAGTCGTATAAGCATTTACTTAGGAAAGCTGTCAGAAATCATAGTCAATCGACGATATGCAGGATAAATCACTTGAAGGATTTTGTAATTAAGATGAAATGATGGCACAACTCATAAACTCTGATAGTGGAGGGGATGAGCTAGTTAAAATAGGATGGGATAGGCACAATCGACACAAAATCATAATAGCATAAGAACACCATAAGAACACCATAAGAGGAACTCCAAGAGTAGTTGGTTCAAGAGATAAGGCATCAAGACAACACTGCATACTGATACTTAGTCAATTGAGGGACAAAATCTCCCATATACATGCGCAGTATGATACGAACCTACGAAAAAAGAAGGAGCTTGAAGAAAGAATGGAAGAAATTTTGAATACCTAGTAGAGTGCAGAAGAAAGGGCAGCGAAATCCCAAAAGGAGAAGGACAACATAGACTCTATGGTATAGAAGACCCAGACCATTGTCCAAAAGTTATACAAGAAAGTACCCAAAGTTCCCCTGGTCGTCGAGGCCACCATGTAGGAACAATTGTCAAATATTGGGGATGCTATGAAGATATTTTGAGAGAAGGTCCAGGATATTCAACACCAGACCACAACAGACATGCCACTTGAGGTGCACAAAGGTATATTGTGGAAGAAAACAATAGTAGTGATGGGTGTTCTATATGCACTAAAACCACACAAAAAACCCTCAATTAAATTGACAACCCGGGGTAAGTAAAATTAGAGTTATAGCAATATATATGCCAAGGTAGAAAGGCTGGAGGTAGTATAGTCTAACTAAGGAAATGGGCTATTTAAAATCTAATCTATTCAAGAAAAGACTATTAATTATCAAACCCTACAAAGAAACTTAAATTATTTATCCTAAGTAACTTTTGAAGAAAGGATCGATGGATAGTCCTAAGAAAGTAGATGAAAAACCTACTTAAAGCAAACTATTATTTAATCTACCAAAGCAAGAAGATTATCTAATCCAAAAGAAAGAAAACTGTCTTCTAAGCAAGAAAACTCAAATGTAGTGTTGATGGTTATGTCTCCGGTATCTTATAATATCATGATGGCACTTAACAATTAACGATAATTCAAGAGGGATACACTCAATATTAACTTCGATAGCAAAGTGAAAAGTGTGAATTAGGAAATCTAATGAGAACTTAGCCATTATAGAAGCAACATCAACTATCCTGCATATCCATGTGACTCATCAATTATGCAGTAATCATCAACAACATAAAAACACTATTCTAGTAAATTCAATTGCATTCTATACTAAGTAATCAAATTCATACTACTTAGATTCAAAACTAAACTTGATAATCAAGTTTGAATGAAAATTGCAACCTAGATCTAAAAAGGAAATTGCATAAGGTAAACTAAACTAACTCTATTTTAATAATTCAAATTGCAAAAGAGGAAATACTCATAAAACATAAATTAAATACTATTTCAACACATGACAAGAAATTAAATGAGCAAACTAAATGAAAATTTAGATAAGAAAAACTAAGTAATAATTAGATAAGCAAACTCGAATTAAACACTAAAGACTAATAACTATCCATCCACCGAAACCTTGTCAAGGAAATCATAAACTAAAAACTTTGTTTTATACTCTGTTTTTAAACTCTATTTCAGCATAAAATAAATTCTAGCTATCATCTAATTATACAGGGGTTAGTAGCTTAAGATTAAGCTTATTTCCTATTTAGTTATAAAGACATGGCATATTAACTATTCTTCATAAGCAACCTGCAAAAAGAAAACTAAAACAATTAAGCTGTGAACACCAATTACACAGTAAGAAAAAGATGATAAAAATGCATATACAAGAAATAGAAGAAATGATAATTGCATAAATCAAATACACAAACTAACTAACTAAATATTCACCCAGACCACTGGTGGGCCCCGCAGCAGGTCGTGGCTACTCCTCAACAACGAATCACGAGCTCAAGCAACACTATTTCAACATTTCAAATTAAAAAAACAGTTTTACACGAATTTATGAAAATGTCTGAAAATGGAAAAAATAGAGGTGGACTATCCATTTGCTCTCTAACACTATTTTTCTGACCACTGAGGTGGTATTTATAGATTTACAACTTGATATGTCGACCATTGGAAGGGTCGACCTCCTCTAAAAACAACAAATCGCATTCAATGCGTCTCAACCACCGATGGGTTCTAGAAACAAGGTGAGCCAATAAACGCCTAGCATAATAACCCAATCTGAGTTGTTAGAAGCTAAGTAGCTGGAGGCCAGGAGCACGAAGAAAACCCACGTCGTTGATTTTCCCATCACTGGCCGTCGATATAACAACCGCCAACTCACCCACGATTTTAGTGCAGGATGGAGTGTTGGACGGAGTGTCAGATGGAGTACCGGACTGAGTGCCGGATGGAATACTGGACGAAGTTCCAGATGTAAAAATGAACTATGATTTTCCCTCGTGACACAAAAAACGTGAATTAGTTTTCTGGGATCACAAAAACATGTTGAATTATACTTAAAATCATCACAAAACATGAATCATGCATACCTGGTATGAATCATAACAATTTGACACAAAATCTCTTAAAAAACTCTCCAAAATAGGAAAACGCATATACATATTTGGCCAAAAAGGATATAATTAACATCAT
Organism: Picea glauca; assembly: GCA_000966675.3. Classification (NCBI taxonomy): domain Eukaryota; kingdom Viridiplantae; phylum Streptophyta; class Pinopsida; order Pinales; family Pinaceae; genus Picea; species Picea glauca. The sequence goes on from JZKD02S2377306.1 coordinate 12,782, forward strand.
TAAATCAATCATATCAGGGGCCCAACATTACCCCCACACCTAATATTTTACAGGTCCCACTGCAAACAAAAAGAAATTTCTCAACATGACTAGACTTGCAAAGGAGAGGGTGGATTGGCTTTAGAAGCTTCTCCCTCTTGCCTGAGGGATTTTTTCTTGGGCCTTTTGTGATGTTTCAATTTCATATAGATACTATTATTGGTGGAAGTCATATCATCAACCAAATGCTGTAGAGAATTCATCTTGGCTTGTAGGACAATGTTATCATGGCGTAAATGATGACTCAGTGTTTCATGCTCTCTAAGTTTGAACTAGAGGGTTTGGAGTTTTTGTAGGTTGATGATGACATGTGGGGAATCCTTGATATGTATATAATACCCTTGATCCTTTAAACCATTCAAAACAACAATTTTACCTTTGGAAAATTAGTTCCAAAAGTGACTTCCCAGAAGCGCAACAATTCTGGCCTGACGAACTTGTGAAAAATAGGTATCCAAGTGACACTTGTAACTACAAGACAGTAACTCCTGTGTACAAAATGAGAGAGGTTTTTGTTTTTGAATATGTACTTGATAAAAACCTCTCTTGGGTTTCAAAAATTCACTTCTATCTGTTAGGAAAACACGACAAGAAAACATGACTAAAACAGGAAAAACAAAGTGTTTTATTTTCTGAAAAACCAGGCCTCTAAGAGAATTGAATATATCCCAAAAAATAATGCATATTAAAAAAATGAGAGAGGTTATTATTTTTTAATATGTCCTTGATAAAAACCTCTCTTGGTTTTTGAAACTTCACTTCCAGTTGTTAGGAAAATATGACAAGAAAACATGACTAAAACAGAAAAAACAGAGTGTTTTATTTTCTAAACAAACTAGGCCTCTAAGAGAATTGAATATATCCCAAACCATAACGTATATTCAAAAACTGAGAGAGGTTATTGTTTTTGTGTATATTATGAACATAAAAATCCTCCACGTTTCAAAAATAATTTCCCATCTATTCATAATCCAAGCTTGAATTTGGTTACTCAAAAATTCTAGAAGCCCAGCGTGCTCTCAACAGAAACACGATGTGATCTTTCAGAGGGATTTTGGAGGCCTTCCCAGAAGATTTTTGGGCTGAAAGTGGTATTTTTGGAAATTGTATGATGTCTTATACACCATGGAACCATCAATCACTGCAAATTCCTTCTCCAAACCTATGAAAAACTGACTTGTAGTCAAGTTGTCCAAATGTGCAGGAACCTTCCTATAGCGACTATATTTGGGGAATTTCTCTCAAATAATAACACCTGTGCATAAAATGAAGGAGGTTTTTGTTTCTTGGTATATGATTCAAGAAAATGTCTTTCAAATTTGTCAAATTCATCTTCCTTAATTCAGAAACCAATTTTGAGGTAGAACTTTGATCAAGACAATCATTTGAAAATTTATGACAAGGAATGATGACATGACCATGATGAAAATTTATGACCGTGGATGAGTGGAAAGAGTAGTAATGAAACCTAGACACAACAATGACCATTTTACAACCAAGATATGTCAAATTTTATTTGATAATTTTATTTTGAAAATATAACAATTTGACGTAATAACCCTATCAATCACATGAAAGAGTAAATTTGATAACCGGTGACTGAAATAACTGACAGATACTAACAAAAGACTTGGTTTGTACTGGTATTCATGGTGAATAGGAGAATTTTTATTTCCTTTGATCGATCTGTAACAATTCAAACAACTATTCCTCTTTTCATAAGCTTGTAATATAGATGGCAATAAGTATTTAGCAGTTGTTATCGCTCTGTATTTGTCACAAAGAGTAGTTAAGTATAAGAAGTGTTCTATAACATAAACATAAAAATGCACAACAAGATTATAAAACACACAATGATGTCAACAGTATATAATTTAGCATACCAATACAAACAAATTCTGATATAATATCCCAAGACATTGTAAAAAGACAGTATGACAAAATTTTGACAGAAAGCCTACTTCCTCTTCTCATGGGTTTGCTATACAAATGGGCTGCGATTAGCGTTTTTTAGCTCAGGAAACTCCCCCTAGACCGAAGATATGGCACTTTCTCGTGCCATGAATTAGAAATAGGCTTCTTAGTCTTTACTTTTTTTAGAGGGGGGTTAGCAATAGGCTTCTTGGTCAATGAGGTTGTAGGAGTATCAACAAGTTTCTTGGACTTTTGGTCCGGTAAAGGAATAGCTTGAGCATGAGATTTTAGGTGGAGTAACAGTCCCTAGATCAAGATTCTTCTTTCTAGTCTTGATTGTAAGATGAGGGTTTGCAAGTTGGTAAATGAACTTATCCCACAGTTTCCCCTATTTTTCCAACTCGACTAAGACAAGTAGTTTGATAAGGCCATGGTGAAATAGGCTATTATGGGGATTGGTTAAATTATTCCTCACCTAGGAAGACATCCTCTCAAGACTCTTTAAGAAGTAAAAGGGAAAATTCAATGGCTTATTGAACTAAAATTGAGCTAATAATCAAAAGTGACAGGCTTTAAAGACATAATATCTACCTTCACATGCAATCAATCTGGTGATGACTATGAGAGGGTTGATTAGCTCCTCTTTTATCCACTCCTTCGACTATCCCTTAGCTCCAGAGATGTTCTGAAATTCATTTTAAAAACCCTGTTATAGATTTCTCTTGGCAACTGGTGGTGTTTAAATCAACGGTATCCAACTCTTGGGAGCTTTGTGATTGAGGCAATTGATTCCTCAGAGACCATAGACACAGTGAATAGGAGAAAAGGTAGGCTAAGAGTGTTCCATTATTATTTGTTTTTCCATCGTGCTCACACAAACCATTCCTCTATCTCACATTATATAAGGCATGTAATCATAAATCTATAATGAATAGTTTGTAACGAAAATAAACCATTTAAGTGGTCTGTTAAGGAAATGTACAACAATTTATAACACATAGGGAATTAGCATTTCAAAAATAAAATAAACGCTGATATAATAGTTTGTATTATGAAAACAACACACATAAATTTTTACAAAGATTTACTTCTTCTATGAAATGTTATCATTTGTCAACTCATGAACCCCTCCCCCACACCTAAGTATTGTGACACCTCAGAATAAAAAATATAGGAAACCAATCAGTTCTCCCAATAGCCAAAGATTTACAGCTTGTTAAGTGTAGAGACAAATTTCACAGATTAGTCTGACGAGACGGTTAAAAGATGGCCCCACCTATAGGATAAGAGATCCTATATATAGACAAGAAGAGGTAGGAAAGAGATTTCAAGATAGTCTCAGAGTTAGTTCCCAATGGAAAGTTTATGGAGTTCATTAACCTTATTTTAACCATACATACTTCATGTCAGCTTTGTTTCCAAGTAATTCCATACATCGGGACACTTTCAAATTTATTATTTATTTTTTGTCAGATTATCATCCTCGCTAGGTAGAATGCCTTGCTACTAGCAAGTCTATTTAGTACTCTGGTGGGTTTACCTAGTCATACCACAAGCTGGTACCCACTGCCAGTAGGCCTATTCAATATCCCGATGGGTTAGCCTCTTACACCCTCAGAGACTGGCCCTCCATCTTTTAATATTTTAGTATAAGATTTCTTTATGCAAGAAGATGGGGGGACAACTCTGAAAACATTTTTTTTTTTTTCAATTGGGATGGTATTTATGTTAGAGGATTACTTTATGTTATATTCCTTAGTGATTGTCCTGATGTAAGGGGTACTTAAGTGGATTTTGCATATCTAAAGATATGATATAATCAAGTTATTTAGTGTGTAGTGGATGGTAGCATTGAGAAAGAACAGAAAGGTATCTCTAGGCTCAACTCACTTTCTTCTTTTGTAAGTTATTGTGATGTTTCCATGACTAACCGTTAATCAGACCTCCTTGTTACTCTTTAATAAAGATACTTTACTCACTTACTCAAGTTTCTTGGGAAAACTGTATGAGTGACCTTTAAGCTTGATGGTTACGGTATCACTTCCTTAAATAAAGGTGAAGGTTCAAGAGTAACTTCTTTTTAAGATGATTTGGGAAAACAAAGATGAAAGTCTATGCAAAAATATGGCTAATTACAACAAGTAATTATTCATTTGATGCTTAGTAGACAACAAGGTTTTGAAGAAAAATAACAATGTTTTGAAGAAAAATAGCAATGTTTTGAAGAAAAATCCTTCTTTTATATTTCCTTGAAACTGTCTACTCCTGGTGAAATAAATACCTATAGAAATCTCTAGAATTGTTCATAAAAAACCACACTCTAAAATCTCAAAAACTAATGAGATCAATGAGATGAAGTCACTAGAACATGTATATTATAGTTCTTTTATTAAAAGAAAATGTAAAATGAGGCTGCATTAGACTTTAAGCTAAACTAACAACACACATATTTTATTCATTATCCTACCGTACCTAAAAAGAAAGGAAAATATTTATTCAAGTGTAAGAGATTTTCCAATGTAACCATGTGCGAAGAAAGATAAGAAACATACTCATATCCACATATAAAAAAGTTATCGTAGTGATTACTTGGATATGAAGAACCAACCAACCTACTTGTTTTGGTATCAAAATGTGTTGAAGAAGAGAATATTATTGTGGCTTGATGACCACTTTAAACCAAATTGCAATGTAATCTTGATGTTCATCAAAAATAATTTCTATGCTCTCCTTCATCATGCTATGCAGATCCTCTTCTTCTGAATGATTGATTTCTGAAGTACATAAAGGATCCGTTGAGATGGATGTTGAGAACTCCTCAATATCAGGTCTTAATAATTTCTCTCCATTGGATGTAGTCCATAATTTTTCAGCTTCCTTCGCTTTTTGGCAAGGAAAATCATTGTTTAGCTCATAGGATCTTGATTCTTTTAATATTTTTGGAGAGGTAGACAAGTTCTTGACTATTGTCAAGATGTGTTCTTCCTGAAAATAAGAGATCCCAGTTGTTGCTAGGATTTGAGAGAGTTCTTCCAAACTAATGGTCACCTTTGAATTCATTCTCCTGGTGGTGGTAAGGAAACAAAGATTGTGTTTGGTTCTGCAGAGGGCTCAAGTGGTCTTGCCTCATGTCCCACTATTACTAATGCTTCAAATTTTGTTCTATAATGCTCCTTGTTTTAGTCT